>PVKZ01003640.1:0-120810 GCA_004027375.1 Macroglossus sobrinus | reverse complement strand
AGAGAGAGAGAGAGAGAGACAGAGAGAGAGAGAGAGAAAGAGAGAGAAAGAGAGAGAGAGAGAGAGAGAGAGAGAGAGAAGATAAGGACTAACAGTAAATACTGCACCCTGAGTTTATTAAGCACAGCATATTTATACCCTTGGAAATGCATGAGAAATAAAACTCACAGATATGCTAACAATTGCTGACATTTACATAAGTTCTCTCAAAACCTCCTTGTTCCTTTTTTCTGTCTCTTATTCCTTAGGGCAAGGAAACGTTCAACTCTTTACATTAAGTCAAACTTCCTCCTTCAGTACAGAGCCCACCTGCTTTGCAAACTTCTAGCTTGCAGGCAACTTTAACCCTGTTTGTAGGGCATTCAGCAAGAATGGCTCCCAACACTGAGACACCCAAAGGATAGCAGACATCTGCTTTGATAGTAGTGGCAAGTCTATTGGTTGCATTGTAATGGCCAGTGGTGCAACAGATGGAGGAACTGTGGCACTGACTGAAGAAACTCCAGAAAAAGTAGATCCCTGTTAGTGAATGGCTAACCAAGATAATATCACTGTGAATTTGAATCCCTGGTTTCTTTTTACTGGAAAAGGAGCCTTTCTGAGCTCCAAAGAGGAAAGAGGATGGCATGGAATAAAAAAAAGAGAGAGAGATGAAAACAGAAAATGCTTCCCTCCAAGTCTCCGGTTTAGTGTTGACTTTGAACACCCCAGAGATGACAGCTCTCAATACTTCCATTGTAGTCATTGAGGCAGCTGACCACTTTTAATTTAAAACCCATTATTTTCATTGTGTTACATGATGGTCAGAGGTACAGCAGTATCGAAATAAAAACTAGGCTCTCTCTAAGATTGCTGTCATTAGCATCTGCAGAAGAATATTTGAGGCTTGATATTTGTTTGCATGATGAAGGGGCACTGTTTGTATTATTTAATTTAAAAAAGTGGCAAACATTAGAGGCAATACATATGACCCCATTTGACATAGTACATTTTATACATTGACTAATAATGCCAGGAATTCCTCTCCCATTCTCAAACAGGATGCAAGGTATATTTCACCACCAGAACAGAAATATGAAAAGGAATATCACCACTATGACCGTAGCCTCTTGAGATAGCTTGCTGTGTTTGCATAATTTTATGAGAAACTGTCAGGGAAAAACTTTTAATAACGTTTTTATCTAGTAGACAGTCAAATATAAGCAGCTATCATTTCTATTGTAATCCACTGGATCCATGTTTCAGAGTCCACTTATAATGGAACCACTATAAAAGACTGGGATGTCCAAGCAAAAAAAAATTTGGCATTCATAGAAGCCAATAGTAATCCATAAAACCTGTGCTATTTGCCAACTTTCTAATCTCTTCTGTACAAACCTAGAGAGGTCTGGTATTCTTAGGTAATTTACAGGTAGCATAGCCCATACTATTGTATTTTCCTCTGTCTTGACTAAGCTACTAGGTATCTATAAATCAAGGAAGTGGAACATGTGGAATTCAAGAAAGTTTTCAAATGATACAAATTTGAGGTTGAATAGTACAATACCCTCATTCGCCAATTTTCATTAACCCTAGATGGATAAACAGATTAAACTGCTTAGAACAAAGACTCATGAATGGATACAAACTTGGAAACTGACTTGGTCTCTAATGGTTCTACAGTCATTCTTTGCTAGTCCCAAAGATAACCATAATGTCAAAACAGCAATTCCTGACTCCTTCCTAAAAAAGGAAAGACAATCCGCCTCATCCTCAAGGGGGAATGACAGACCTTGATTGCTTGTGCAGGAAACCATTCAAGTTCATAAAGTATGTTGATGATTGAGGGGGAATTAAAAACTCTGTCTCCTATTGTATCTCAGATTTAGACCAATCATTTTATCAAAGTTTAGACTCTCCCAACCAGAGGCTCACAGTGCAACTCATTTTTATGTTAGATCTGTCATTTATATCCCTCCTCCCAAGATTTCCACTAACAATCTCACCTCTACAACAACAACAACAAAAAATGCAGATATTTTGTTTTTGTTGATTTGTTCACATCCTTGGATTATTAACACATCCACTGTACATTAAAGACTTTCAATTTTTAAAGAAGATATTTGTACCTGCCTAAGAAAATATTATCACTATGCTGAATGATATGTGAATATCACATGTTCTGGTACTGATGACAAGTTTTGTTCAATTATTTTATTTTGTGAAATATTTTAGTAGAGCATAACTTCCATATTACATCTATTTTTTTCAGTAAAAATTTAAAATGTTAGATATATAAACAGTACTAAAAATAGCTTTACTCACTCATTCCTTCAGTAAATATTTGTTGAGAACATGCTATGTGCCAAAGCTGGTGATATTAGAATGTGAACGACAACAACAACAAAATTATTCTACTCTTATGGGGCTTATATCCAGTAGGAGGAGATAATAAACAGGCAATAAACAAATATATTTGTAATATGTCAGGCAGACATGAGTGATATGAACAAAATCAAGGTAAGCATACAGAGTATGGGGGCAAATTTGGGGAGAGATTAAAAGAACTGGGCTATTTTAGATCAAGCAGTGAGGAAAGACCCCAATAATTACATGACATTTGACAGAGATATGAAGGAAGCAAGGGATCAGGGAGTGTGGATAGAGAAAGAGACAGGAGCACATGGGTTAGAAAGGTTGCCATCAAGAGAAAAGATCCATAGGAGCTTGTAGGCTATAGTAAAAACATTGGATTTTATTCTGAGTGAATAGAAAATTTGACTAGAGTAGTAATTTGATTTGACTTAGATTTTTTTAAGGATTACCATTGTTATGGGAGGAGTATTTACTGTTGGGGGAGGGAAGGGCAAAATGGAAGTGGAGAAACCAGTTAGGAAACTCTAGAAACAAAAATGGTTCAAATAAAATATTGCTAGTATTTATGAGACAATTGATAAAAAGTACTTATTTACAAATTTTGCTGTGCACAAATATTTTGTGCAGTGTTAGTGATTCATGGAAAAAAGAAAGACAAGATAACAATTAAGTAGACCCACTGGATTACTCTAACTTGAAAAGAAAATTATGTATTTTCAATTAAAATAAAGTGCAATAATGTCAAAAGGGCAGCTAAATAAAAAAAAGCTTCAAATCAAATCAAATCATTATTAGAAAGCCATACTTCCAAAACCTCTCATCTCTCTCACAATGCGTAAACAGAGGACACTTCCAACAGGATTACCTTTTTTCATTTCCCATATTTTAAAAAAAATCATTTCTGTGGCCGTTGCTTGACTTACGTTATTTCCTCTTTCTGGAACATATTTCTATGTGTCTCTAATTAATGCCCATGACTTCATTCAAATCTCTTTGTAAGACTCATTTTAACTAGTACATTTTCTGTGATTAATGTTACCGCCTGCTGAGCATATCTTCTTCTTTGCAAGCATAAGTACTAAAAGAAAATGCAATTTGCTCATTATACATTAAGTGAAAGGCAGTAGAGTCAAGTGACAAAACTCCAGGCTGCACAATCTGATATCAGAATCTTAATCTACCTCAATTGGATGACCTTGTGTAAGACATCTAACCTTCCTAACTTTGCTTTACTTATTTATACAATGAGAATAATAATGCCTATTGCATGTGTTTGTTGTGAATATTAATTAGATAATGATAATCACCATCATGTACTAGATATTTATAATCTGGTTCCAGAGCCCATACTCTTAATCCTTACCCAATATTGCTTCTGTAATGACATTTATAAAATACTCAGTCCAATGTCTGATACATAGTGGACCTTTACACAAATAAGAGATATTTTTCATTTTTGCTTATCTTCTCTAATTGTTGTACTATTTATCATTTCCTTCTAAATCAATGGAGAATTTTGTGGCAGGCAGTAACTATAACTTTTCTAGGTTTTCTCACTAGAACTGATAAAGTACTGTATACATTGTAGAAAATAGATAAGTATTTATAAAATAATGAAGAGAAAAACATATTTTTAATTAAGTGTAATTAGTAAATTGACAAGGTTTGCCATGAAGTAAATGTTGACAGTATCATGCTACAAAATATTCAACTTCATTTATAAAAACTTTGCTGAGTGCCCATGCTTCCTGAAACTCTCATCTCAAAATTGATCAGATGATTTAGCAGATACAGATTGGCATTCATAATCAAAAATTGCCTGCTGAAAATAAAGTCAAATGACTCCATTATGTAGATACTTCTAACCTTAACTAATATTAACTAATATGTCAATGCTCCAGAAACCCTACAATTTTCTCCTCCTATGTTCCTCGTAATATTTCCAATATATTTTTAAAACTTCCACCACCTATGACTTTTGCTTTTTATTTTTAGCAAGACAAATTGCTTCCACATGGCAAGAAAACCCAAGTGAATCAGGTAATAACACTTCAATTCCTGCCCCTTTATCGATGACCCTTCAGTCATTGGAAAAAGAATCACTCCCTCCCCCATCCTATAAAGTTTCTTCCTCTGTACAATCATCTTGATTCCCAACCCCACTTCAAAGAGTTGACCTCATCTATTATTCCCTTTCTTACCTGGGTCACAGTTTCTTCCTTTCTGTTTGTGCTTTCTAACAGGTCTGGAAACATTCAAATTGCTACCCTCATACCAAAAGCAAAAACAATAATTGCTATTTTGACCCTCTCCATTTCTCTCTCTGCCAAATTTCTAGAAATAGAGTCTACATGTGCTATTTTCATTTTCTCCATTTAAAAGTTATCAAAGCCACTCCTGCCAAGGGAATTGACAGTGTTCTTGCTACTAAATCTTTTTGTCCTTCTAATTCCTTGACATTATGTAGCATTTGACATTAACCATTCCTTCATTCTTTAACATTATCTAACTTCTATTACTTGTCTTTACTGTCATCTTCATTGATGACTGTTTTTCTCTCCCAATCTCTACATTTATGTCTTAGACCCTCTTTTCCCATCTGATATACTCCCCTCTAGTAAATTCATTTTTTCCATGCATGAACCTTTAACTATGCTTAAGATGGGCAAAATCATATTACTAATTCTCCTCTCTGCTGAGCTCCAAACCACAAATCTGTCTGCCGATGGGATGCAGTATGTAACCAGGTAGCTCCAGCTCACTGTATTCAAAAGTAACCTCATTTTCTTCCAGTTCCAAACCTGTTCCACTTCTTCTATAAGCAATCCTAATAATGATGTCATATTCACCCCATAATCCATATTAGAAACTTCCAAGTCATCCTTGACTCACCTCATCACAATCCTAAGGTTCATAGGAAGCATGAGGATTTCAAACTGTCTAGGCCTCATTAAGATTGCTGCAAACAGAGCCTCCTGAGGCAGTCATGAGCTGGCCAAGTCAGAAAAAAACTCCCTTCAAAGAGGAGACTTTCTTCTTATAAATTACCCTCTGCTCTTCTCATCTTTCCTTCAAATTACATGCCCTTGAGAATGATCGTCTGTCCTTATTTATAGTATTTCCTTCGTGGCACTTGTCACAATTATAATTATTTCTGCAGTGATTTGTTTAATACCTGTCCCCTCTGTTTCATTAAAGGTTCATACAGGTAACATATCTGACTTGCTTACACTTTATAAATTCTCAATATTTTTAAATAAATGTATAATTCTCATTCAATTGTCTGTATCTAACTATTGACTCCAACCAGTTAGCATTTTTAAAAAATTTTAATTATTATGTTATTCAGTTGTATAATTTTCTTTATTTTTTATAACTTTTATATCTTGGCTGAGATTTCTAATTTTTTCATTTATCTCAAAAAAATTTGTAATTGATTATTGAAACATTTTCAGAATAGCTGCTTTAAAATTCTTATCAGTAAATTCCAACATCTGGTTCACCTTAGTGTTGACATCAGTGTATTATCTTTTCTCATTCAAGTTTTATTGAAATTGTGTTCTAGACATTTTGTCTACTATGTTAGGAGACCCTGAGTCCTATTTGAATTGTTTATTTAGCAATCACTCTATTAATGTATAGTGTATGAGTCTTGGCCTATATCTGTAGGCTCTGGTTCCAATGGTAGTTAATTTTCAGCACCTTAGAAGAGTTACTTTGCTTAGTTTGGTCTCTCTGGTACCACTAAGGCTCCCACTGGTGTCAGCTGATGCTACTTGAAGAAGCTGAAGGAGTTTCCTCAGGAAGGTCACTGAATGTCTCTCTGTGGGAGAAGACTGTACTGGGATACCCCTATTTGTGGCTCCTGGTTGTCCTGTGTCTCTGAGTAGACAAGAGCCTTCCATGGAGGCAGAGGCTTCCTGGGACTAGGCTGCCTACTATAGCTGAAACTTCCCTGCCCAATTCACCTGTCTGCTTCAGTATCTCTCTGTAAAAATAAGAGTCTTGGGGTCCATGGGGAAGAAGTACCTCCCCTGAATGCTATTTCTAGTGAGGCTCACAACTGATCCCCTGTGAGTGGTGTCCTTCTCTTCTGATGTCATCAGAAGCACTCCCATTCCATCTGGGGACAGGGGAGAGAGAACATCTGGATTGCATTCTATTGCCAGTTCTATGCCCTGGAATGTTGGACCTGAACGCCATCTTCTGTTAGGAAAAGAGGCTCAAGACACTCCACCACTGTGCTGTGCCTCTGATCCGGGGTACTAAACAAGCTCACTTCTTTTTTGACATCTATCAGAGTTATCCTTGCATTGTCTACCATACGATTTCCAGGTTTATAGTTGTGCCTAGCAGAAAAAAAGCTAGGAAAAAATGGGTCTACCATTTTGTATGCCGGAAGTCCTACCATTATTCTAATTAACTATTAACTGTTTTCTTATTTTTGAGGATCAATATTAAATACCATTGAGCATTCTGATCCTCTCAACTACATAATGCATGTACTATTCAGTGGCATGGTATTCTAATTCTCCACCTAACTGTTATTTACCATAGATGTTCATCATGTTCCCCAAGATAAGGTCTAAAATTTACTCATCAGAAATTTACTTTTCTGAATTAATCAGGGGTCTGATATTAAGCATTGCCGGAGTCCACTGGCTAAGATGGAACAGTTCCCAAGACAGGGAGTGAGGATTAAGAAAAAAAAAAAAAGAGAGAGAGAGAGACAGAAGATAGAGTCGGGAGGGCTAACAGTAAATACTGTGCCCTGAGTTTATTTAGCACAGCATATTTATACCCTTGGAAATGGATGAAAAACAAAACCCACAGATATTCTAACAATTGCTGACATTTACATAAATTCTCTCAAAACATCCTTGTTGCTGTTTTCCGTTCCTTATTCCTTTTGTCAAGGAATGTTCAACTCTATCCATTAAGCCAAACTTCCTCCTTCAGTAAGAAGCCCACCTGCCCTGCAAACTTCTAGCTTGCAGACAACTTTAACCCTGTCTGTAGGGCATTCAGCAGGAATGGCTCCCAACAAGGCATTTAGTTATTATAGACTCTGAAGCTGTCTTTGTAGCAACCTTAACTAAAATGTACAAACTTAGCGGTTATGTTATAGTCTTCCAGCTTGAATGAGATTTTAGTTAACCAAATGAATGATATAACTGCCATGTCTTTTACATGCTTAATTTCTTTTCATCCTGGCTCCCTCATTTACTGGGAAAAAAAAAATGAACTCAAAATTAGACCATAGGCAATTATGTAAATTAACCTCAACTCCAACAACCAAAATACTGCTATGATTAAGGTTTTTTCTGCAACATCTTCACTCTTAAAAAAAAAAAATTGTGTGTGACTAATACAGTCTGTTTCAGCTACCCAATTTGGACAGCACAATAAAAACTAAATTGCACCCTGAAAGGGAAAAATCAACATGTTAGTGAATATCCTAAAATTTCTGGATTCTTAATTTATAGATATTCAATTTAATTTTTTTCAGATGTGTAACTAATGTATTTTATAACTATGGTTATTAATGCTTTTGAGTTTCACAGAACACTTGGAGATATAAAAACTGTAGAACCTTTACAAGCAGGAAAAATGCACAAATTCACATAAACATGACATTAAGATTGTATAGTTTTAGTGTATTCACAAACATTGTGGAACCCTTTCATGAATTCTGTAGGAGTCAATGTTTCCAAGTTAAAAAAGCTTGTCTTAAATGTAGAGCAAGTTAATCATATCACCAAATATTAATGTGAAAAAAACATTTTCTGGTTATAACTTAATATTTAATTAAGAGAATGAACTGGACACCTATTAAAGTATCTAGTCATGATAGACTTCTGAAATTTTTCTGCCATATTTGCCTTGCTGGATAGGTTAGATATATCCATCTCTTTATATAAGAATTTTGAATTATATGTTGCAATACTAAGGTAATAGCTCTAAATGTTTTAAATACACACTAAAGTATAGGTGTTTCCATAATAGACACAGGCACATACATAAACACACACGTACACACTCACATATCCCTTGATTCAGAACCACATATATAAATTTTTTAACAGAAACTTTTATCATTTGCAGCCTTCAAAACCTTTAAATGAAAAACAAACAAATTGATAAAATAGAAATAAAAGATTTTTTAGCATGAATTATTTTTATATATTAAATATTTGGGGCACAAATAAACTCAAACTACATTCCCAAAGTGGAACTTATTCTAAATTTTTTTGTATTTTTCAAATATAGTTTTTCAATTCAGACTTAGAAAGCTTAAATTTGAGTTGATAAAGAAGCTAATAAAACAAATATCTAAACTCTAAGAAACTATATTTTTACATGATATACCCTATATCATGTATATATATGTATTTATATATTTACTTCCTTTGCCATACATATGTCATATTTCACACATCTACACACATACTCACAGAGAATATATAAGTACAGGGAATTTCAGATTTAAAATTCACAAAGCAACCAGATTCTGACATCACAATCAGAAAATATCATGTTAGTGACTTGAGACTAAACATCAGTATATAATGAATTTGACTGGTCATATGAAAGAGTGATACTCTCTACTTGGCAATGTGTACGGCAAAACTCTTCTAGAAATGGTTGCTAAGAAAATAATCAAAGATGCAAATAATCTATAACAGAGGTTTTCATTAGAACATTATTTATACCATTGAAATTTTGGGTAAAATCTAAATGTCCACCAATAAATGTAGTGAATTATGACATCTCCATATATAGAATAATATTCAATTTAAAATAATTATAGAACATTTATTGTCATAGGAAAATATATTATTGAGAACATAATTAAAAATTAGTGTATAAAATGTGTTCAGTATACTACCATTTTTGTAATAGTCTCAATTATTATGTTTCAAACATTTAAAATTTTTAGTTTATTGTTTTCCTGTGTTCAGATTTCCTGCATCAGATTTTCATTATAATAGGAAAAAATATTTTATAAAATGTAATTGCATACTAAAAAAATAATTTTTTTCTAATAAGAATGAAGCATATTTTGAAATATAGTGAACATTTTTTAAATGTCATAAAAATACCTAAAATTTAACTACTATTAATGTTAATTATGATATAATATCCAGTTTGTCTAGAAAATGTTTTCGTAACATAAATATGGTAGTTTGTATAAAGCTGGGGGAAAAAAAGGAGAGCTAGGGATGACCATTTTATAAGTGAATCACCAGAACCGTGCAAAAAAAAAAAAAAAAGGTGTCTAAGAAGCCTGCGTAATTCAGGCAATAAGAAGGTGCGTAATGGTGGAGGAAGGTCATCAGCATCCCCATCAGCCAGTCCAGATTAAATGTCCTGCACAACTACACACATCCCTTTGCTCACTGAGCACATTTCTGATTAATTATTTGATTGCCTTAGTATCTAGATGGAAGAAGGCATGGGCCCATGAGATAAGAGAAGGACGATGATCTCAGGGAAAGCAATACCCTCCCAGAGAGCCCCTCCCCTACCTCATACACCCCAGCTATAAATTTAAAAGCTGACATGCATTTATAAATCATTTTCTTATAAGTGTCTTTGGGGGTGCCACATAACCATTCTGTGTACTCTGATTATCCATAAGTGAACATGAAAAAAAAAATGAGTTTCCAAGAAATTAACCACCTGGGTGTCATTATAAGTTACATCTAGATATCAGTAAATTCAACCTAGAAAGCCAGTTTTTAGGTCTTTCTTTACCAATGCCTCTAAACATTTTAACTGAAATGAAGGCAGCAGCTCAATTTATAAATTCCTAATATCTTAGCTTTTTTTTTCAAAGCTTAAATTGTTCTGTTGTCTCTTCGTTTGACTGATGACAAGAACTATAAATGTAAATACTATACAAGATTCAGCTGGATAAAACATGTAGAGCATGTATCTTAAGGCTCCATGTGTAAGTCTCTTGGGTGTGTATGGGAGAGCAACTGCCAACCTGTGAAAGAAGGGTCTCCCCTATAAATTATCCTTATAAATCTCTTTATCCCTGTTGAAGAGACAACCAAGGCTTAATGCTTAAATTAAGAGATTATATAAGCTTTGGCTTATATTTATAATAAAAAGATCTTAGAGAAATATTTTCATTTCTAGAATTGCTACATCCTCACTCATTAATTAAAGAGCTTCACTCTCCACCTCTACTTCCAAAGTTGAAAGATAACCATTCTAGCATTACTCTGATGTACAACTGGAGGAGGGAGGATGGTGGCACATTGCTAAGTGCTGTTATGCAGCTAGGAGTAGGATTTTCACAAATTCCATCTTGATCAGATAGTACTCTTACTCAGTATTCGTATCTTGCCACAAAAAAAACAAACCATTTAACTTAAAATTGACACAATCCGAACAATTGCAATGGCCCTTTACTGGTCTTCTGTTTCTATGTTTATATTTCTCCAACCTATCCTCCACACTGCCAACATCATCTTTTTTTTAATGATTATTATTATACACACCAAATATGTCCCTCCCCTTAAAATTTTATTGGCTTTCCAACTGACTACAGAATACAACCTAAATTCCTTGATGTGGTATATAAAACTTTCTGTAATCTGGTTTCTGTTTTACATAATCCTCCTAATTACCCTAATAACACACACACACACACACACACACACACACACACACACACACACACACTCCTAGTTTATAGACCAGTATCTCCATAGTTCCCAGAAAACACAATGGTCTGTTTCCAGGCCCTCGTCAAATGTTTTCTCTCCATTCTTTCCCATTTATTTACCTAACACAGGCACATTCATTCTTCAACTTATTGATTCTCTCTCCATTTACTCCTCTGACTTCAGGAAGATTTAGATGCAGCTTTTCTTATTTATCCCTTAACTTGGTAATTAATCAATCAAAGCAGCTTACATATTATAATTGTTTTTATATTTATTAATCGACTAAGTCCTTCTCTAAAAGTGGTTCTTGGATCAGCAGCATCAGCATCACCAGAAAACTTGTTAGAGATGCACATTCTGAGGATCTACCTCTAGATCTACTGAATCAGCAACTCTGGGAGTGGACCCAGAAATCTGAGTTTTGATAAGACCTCCAAGAATTCTAATGCTCATTAAAGTTTGAGAATCACTGTTTTAGGCAATATGTCAGGAACTGAGGCAAAGCTACTCATAATAGAAACTCAGCTAACAGTAGTTTAACTCAATGGGGGAGTATTTTTGTCACAGAAGAGAAAGTATAGAGTGAGGTAGCCTAAAGTAATTTAAAGAAGTCAATAAGAACCTAAATTCTATGGAGCTTCCTAATCCACAATTCTTAACATGTAGTGTTCATCTTCAGGCTCAATAAATGACTACTTGCGAAATGAATCTTTTCCTTTGTTCAATGAAATGATAACTTTTCTCAGAAGGCCACTCATTAGACTCCACTTACATCACAAAACTGTGCCGCATAGTTATAACCAACTGCAAAGACTGTTGGAAAACCAAGCTTTCTAGCTGGATATATTGTCAACATTTGTAAAAACAGGGTTTTGATAGTACAAAAGTTTGGGTAGGCAACTGTCCTGTCTTTCATAAACTGTAATAAATTATTTCTATTATTGACAACAAGAAATTAAAGAGGCAGTTCATTTAAAAATGTGTTTCTAATTTTTGCTTTCTTTAGGAGAACTTTACTCACTGTTTAGTCATTAACCTTATTAATTAGGTTAAGCTCAATATAATCGCTGATTTGTGACCTTTTTTAATTTATAAAAATAATTTTCTAAGGTTCTACTAAATATTAACACTTTATTTTGAAAACATATATTTAGTTATTATTGTACTTATACACTACAAACAACAAAGACTTCTTTAGTTGTTTGTTTAATTAAAGGAGAGAAAATGAAATTTCAACTGCACCCAGACAATTAAAGTCTATGATTTGAACTCCTTGGGCAATAAGAACCTACATGTTGTACACTTTGAGAAAACTAAGCTAGAAAAGGTGATGAATTAATGGAAGCCCTACTGTTCAAAAGACAAGTCAAAGCATACACTGACATTTGGTCAATCTGTAGATTTACCTTCAAATATGAAACTTAATTTTTAATAGTTGGGGCACCAAATTCAAAATTTGGCCTCTATCAATCAGCATGATTTTGAAGAAAGGCATTTCCAAAAGTGTTCTTTTTTTTCATCAGATTGCCATGTAGAATGACAATTCCAATTTGTTTAAAAGTTATACAAGGAATGATTCTTGGAACTATTTTAGCACCAGATCTGTATATGTAGCCCATTTTACAAAGTAACACCTCAGATTTTTAGTGAAGTAAGGTTTTTGCTCTGCATTATGCAGTGATAATTGATAGTCAATTGGTATTTCTTCATTAACCCTGATTCTATATGTGGCCTTTGATATTAATTATTTGTAAAGTGTATTCTTTATAGCTCCCCACATAGAGATGGAGAAAATAACACATTTATAGGAGCATTTGATTGAAATTTTTAAAAAACTAGAGAGAAAATAATCACACGTTTTCTAAGTGGAATGATTCCTAACACTGTAAAACATTTATTTTAAGAACTGTGCATTTTCTTTCTTGCCCATCTGTGCTCAGCATTTGGACTAAGATAACTTTCAGGGTTAGAATATGAATCAACTTAGGAAGCCACTAGTTGAGTAAATGGTCACTGTAGTGAAATCATTTGAAAAATGTCTTAAATTTCAGGATACTCTGAATAACTTTTAGAAGATTTGTCAGTGGTGGCTCATTGTGGTCTCTGAATGTAAAAAATGACATGGTGGATGTTTTTAACTTTGAAAAGGAAGATTCTAAAATAAATTCTAAAAGGACTCAATGTAAAAATTAAAATATAAAAAACTAAATAAAATGTTAGGAAACATATAACATCTCAAGTTTAGTAATAACTTTCTAGATATGAAATAAAATTGTATGAATTATTTAATTAATGGAATTAATTAGTATGAAATGCAATTTCTCACTGGCTGTTAGCCACGGGATTTCCCAATTACCTGCCATATGGCATGCATCTGGCTTCACCAGAGTTCGCAGGCAAAAAGAACCAGCAAGACAGATTTTGTAGAAGACCTAAGTCACAGTCTTTTGTGATCTAATTACAGAAAGGAAATTCCATCATTTTTTATGTATTTTACCGGTTACAAGGAATTCATTAGGTACAGACTAAATTCAAGGGGAGAGAATTTCACAAGGGCCTAAATGTCAAATGGTATTATTGGAAACTTAGAGACTTCTTATCAGAGAGCTCAAACTAGATTTGTTTATTAATACTTAAAATTATTCTTTTAATAATCCAGTCAAAAACCTCATGTGTAAACTCAACATTCTTCACCATTCTAAAATGGGTAACTACAATCGTTCAACATCAACCATTAATCCAATGGGCAATCCCAGTTGCAAAATATTCTGTTAAATGGAGATCATTAAAATATTCATGCCATACATAATCTTCAATTTTTCAATGTAGTGCATGAAGTTGCTTTTATTGCATTCAACACAATGTTAAATTTATTTGTACTTTCTAATCCCAAGATTCTATAAAATATTGGGATATCTTCTTACATTACAGTTGCTAGTTTACTTGCTTTCTTTCATCCTGTGATTATAGAACTTAATGATTCACTATTTGTAGAAAGTTTCACACATTGTGAAGCTTTTCTAAATCTATATGAAAGGAGGTAGGTTATGTTACCTGAGTTTCAGAATGGCTTCCAGGCAAGCACTTAAAAACCACCCACTTGGGTGCTTCGGGCTGAATTCTAATAGTTCACTTTGCTAACCTTCAAAGGCATCTCTCCTTATTCTAAGCAGCAGAGTTCTAGATGCCCACTCCCCAATCACTTCCAGAAGTCCTATAATCTATAAATTTAAACCAGAATATAGAGTGGCTTCTGTTTTCTTGACTGAACTCTCACTGGAACGACATATGCTATACTGCTCTTTGCTCTCCCAGAGGACTAACTGGAAGCAAGCTTGAAGCACAACACCCTTGTCAAAGCATTACTCTTTTCTTTTGTACCAAAACTTTTCTATCCCTGAAATAATCAGAATAGTAATGCTCTATCACTATAAATAGTTTCATATTTCAAATTTCTGTCTTTTTTGATCCCCTATGAATTATTATTTCTATTTTACAGACAGAAGAAGTGAGATCCCAAGAGGTTACATGAATGACCAAAATGTCATGATTAGTAAGTAAAAAATAAGAATTTGAACTCAGGTCGACTCACACTAAATCCAGGGTTCTTTCTGCCATACCATAGCAAATATTATATAGGTATACACATACAAATTATGCTTAATAATGTTTTCAAATGATGACAATTATGGACCCAAAGTCAAGAATGAAGAACAAATTCCTTACCATGAACATACAAACCCCTCCAAAATCTGGCTCCTCCCTATCTCTTCAGCTTTTTTCCATTCACTCCTCCCACCCCATCCTCTTAAGTCCTAACTTCACAGAACCGCCTTTCATTCTCACTGCCATGCATTTTCTTCCTCTGCTGTCTCTGCCTGGAGTCCCTTATCCATGCTTCCTACTTCTACTCTTCCAACACCATCATTCTTTCGCGAGTACCTACACGTTCATAACTTAACATACAGGTTATTGCCACCATATGACTCTCTGTCTTCCTCTTTCTCATTTCTACTCTCTTTGTATCTACACAGTATAATTGTTACATAGATTTATATACAAATATATAGCACCTATCATATTTAAATTGCATTTAATTATTTTTTGACTATGTATAGTATTATTTACAATTAACAGAGCACTTTAATGTTATTCCAATTAATCTTCATTGGATGTTATCACCTTTATAAGCAAAGAATGGATTTTAATTCATCTTTGTATTCTAGACTCCCAGTCCTGTGACAGGAACAAAGCACATTTTTAAAGAATATGTGTTAACCAAACAAGAGATAAAGGTATATAGATATAAAATAGCTACCTGGTGCATTTAGGGAACAAAAGATGACATAAAAAATGCATGCATAATCACCAATGTTGATGTCACCTGGAAAATTTACTCACCATGCTGAGTAAAGCAGTTGCACTTCTCTTCATCTGCACAGCGCCTTATACATCTAAGAGGGAAAAAATAAATAGATTCAGAGTTAAGAAGGAAGGGCTATGTATTTAATTAAAAGAATGATGTTAAAGCAGGTCTAATTTCTCTGCCAGAACTGAGAAAAATTTTGGCTATTTATAAGCACTGTTTTATAATGTAAAGCACATTAAACCCTGAGCCTTGAAACTTAAATTCTTTTTGCTTTGCCACTACTAATTAGCTAAGTGAAATTGAAGAACTCATTTAACCCCTCTGGCTTCAATATTCTTCCATATAAAATGAAGAGGTAAGATCAGATCATTTCTAAAATTATTTGTAGTTCAAAAATCTCACATTTTTACATCTTCATCTTTTTATTAACATGATTATGTAGAATTACTTTTGCCTGTCACTTAATGAGAATCACCAGCAAGACACAGAATCTATAACAGGCCTGGGGACTAGTAGCTTACAGAGTCTTATTTTTCTATTCAAATTTCTAGCTACAGGTCACAATAGAATATAAATTTATTGCATATAATTTAAAGTTAATTCTTTACCTTTAATCTTTAAAAATAATCTTTGAGAAATTGCAGTTGGTTATGATTGGCATCTATTTTTATTCTTTGTACTTTCTCAGGCAAGCACGATGACTATTTACAAGTTTCATAAAGTTGCTGAGTACGTAGAATGTATAAAGCCCCAAATCTCTATCTTTTGAGAAACTGAAATAATACCACAATTTCTGTTCTTATGCATGGAACATGTAATCTCTTTTACTGTGCCTTTTGATTCTAATTTGCTCATTAAAATAGGTTGACTATAATCCATGTAATTTGTTAAGAAGGTTAAAATGATTGGGGCCAGGTACTATCTTAAGAATAACATACATAAGTATAGACTTACCATCTGGTATTATTATGGTCAAATTTATACATTTTTATATATTTGTATTATTTGGTATATTTGTTTATATTTATATATTTTGCTGTGTTTCTTCCTCAGTAGAATATATACTATATACAGTAAACAGAATTTGAAGCCATGGAGAAGATAAGTATGTCTAGAAGTATGTATATGCAGAGAAGAGAGAAGAAAAAGGAGAACAAGAACAAAAGCCTTTCTGGAATCCTAAGATTTATGAAGTAGCCCTCAGTTAGAGGTGCCTGTGACGGTGCCTGAGAAGGAATATTCAGAGAGGTAGAAAGAACAGCAGAAGAGAGTGGGAGCATGGAAGCCACAGGAGAAAAAATTTTAATGAGTGGCTATCTAGTATTACCAAGAGGGAAGGAATAAAAATACTTAAAATAGATCATTTGACTAAAAAAGTCATAAGTGATCCTGAGAACTGTCTCAGGAAAGAAGTAGAATAGAACATCAAATTACAGTGAGTTGAGGTTTAACCGAATGGTGAGTAAATGGAAACAAAAATATTAAATAGTCAGGAAGTTTAACGGTAAAGGTAAACAGAAGTGAACTTAAAGTTGAGTGAAAGAATTTTTGTTGAAGTAAAATTAATGTTTTGGGAGGGAGAAACTTTAGCCTTGTTTTTAAATTGAGGTAAAATAACTAATAAAAAGGAAAAGACTAAAGCTATAAGAAAGGAAATACTTACTGGAATAAAGCTTTAAAAAGAGAGAGAACATCCCTCTTGGAGATTAACAGATGTCTGAATCTGTAAATTAATTTAGAGATGGAAAGAATGAAATATGAAGGACTCATAATTTATACTTGCTCAATAAAAAATGTGGCTAGTGCTGAGAGTGAAGCACCCATTAGGTAACTTAAAAATTTCAAAAGAAATAAAGATTTAGAGTAGCTTCTATGGGGAATGGGGAAAGAAAAGAAATAAATAGAAACCAAGAAACAGTATAGCACTATTCTGAATGTATAACATGTCATGTTATATAAGAACATGTATATTCAAAAGTATGTGCACAATAATTTACATCACAGAAAAACAGATTTCATTAGGTAACCAGGCAAGAGCTGTGGGTCAACAAAAAAAGATGCAGATTAGATTGTCAGGAGTTCAAGGAATGCTACACAACACAATGCAGACAAGGGATAAATGTACAATAAGTTGTGACAACTTTGGAAGATCTTATTTCTCATTTTGAGCAAGCAGTCTAGGGATAAATGAGAACTTTGCTTCCTGACCTCCCCCAAAGAGAGGAGTTAGGATTGAGAATAAAAAGAGCACTGGTTGAGATTAAGTGTTTTGAAATTTATGGAGGCAGGCTTCTGGTTTTATCAAGAGTTTACAAGAACCAGAGATAAGAGAGAGTCATAGGGCAACAATAGAAAATTCTTTTTCAATGACTGATTTCTCCAGCAAAAAATTCCAAAATATTTTCTAGGTGATTAGCTTCAGGCGGCCATTTAGTAGCCCCAACAACTGCCAAGAAACTATTTCGGAGTGATACTTTAAGTCAAATATTGGCAACACTTTGCTTTTAAAATGTATCAAGTTTCATTGATTTTAGGAGAATGTTTGCTTTAGGATGATGTAATAAATACCACTGTTGGGTTTGCTGCTTAAAATACTCATCTCATGAAAGGATGTACATGTATAAATTATTTGAATTGATTGTCAGAAGGTGTATTTAATATATACAAAATTGAGTAGCTCCTTCTGTAGCCTATGATATATCCTTCATTGCTATGTGAAAAGGCATTAGCAACTATGATGAAAGGCTCAGCTACTACAATAAAAGCTCTGATGGAAATAGTTTTGGTCTTCCATTCGCAGAAGTTTGTCACTAAAAAGCTACAGTCCAATGGCACCACTGCTGCTCAAGAAGAGAGTCAATACCCAGCATTTCTGAGTTTCAGACCTCCGGGATCATCACTCTCTTTCTACCTGTTGCTCAGACATCAATTATGTGATGAAAATGTGCTTTTTAAAAAGAAAATGAAGATTGGCAAAAACATTTGAAAAACCAGTCTAACTAGAAGTAAAATAAAGTCTATTTATAAAAATGCGGAGGTATATCTCACCTATAACAAGGGTAAAGGTTCAAAAACAAAACCATTGTAGGTGAGTGTATAGTGACATGAAGTCTCTTTCAAATTTGGTGAATGTAAATCCATATTCTCATTGAAAAAAATTAGTGGAAGTTTATATCAAGAGCCTATGATGACTGCACATATTAACTCAAACATTTCACTTTTAGGAATTATACTAAGGGGAAAAAATTGGCATACACAAGAAAGTGTAAAGAAGATATTTAATTATAGAGATATTTATAATAAAAAAACATATAAACAACTCGAATACTTAAGAACTGTAGTATTGTTCTACAAATTTTGGTGTGTCTATGTAATTGGAATATTAGACAGCTATTTAATAATATTATGTTTTGTTTGCTATTTAATTAATATCCTAAAAGTCTCTAGGTTAAAATTTTCCTACAACTAGGCATAAAATTCTACAAGATATTTGAATGAAGGGTTTTTGTTGTTTTTGTTGTTGTTGCAGGGTAAGGGGAGGTTAGCAATGCATATAAAAGTTGGAACTAAGAAAAATAAGCTTTTACTTGTATTTATCCCTGTGATGATATAAGGTATTTGTTGTCTGACTTGAAAGGCAAATCTGGGTAAATTTTAAAAGACTTCACAAAACTATTCCTTATTTCAGTGAATTTGTCTTGGCCCCTTTACTTGGAAGATTAGAAATTAGATTGTGTTGGCACATTGTAAATATAGGCATCTTTCAGAAGCTGAAATTCACATAAACAAGACTCATCAGAATACAATATAAATCTGAATTAAAATTTATTAATTCATAAGAAATAACTGCCACAGAAGCCAGCATACTTGAAGTCCATGTGACAGGACATACTTATATGAGAAGCTGGTTGATAAGCAGAGAGTTGTTAGATGAGCCTGGAATCTGAGGAGGGAATTAGGTGAATAAAGTATTTAATGGTATTAGGGAAAAACAGCCTGGTGAGAGCTAACCAGAGGGATGGTCTTTCCAATAGAACCAGAATATTCAACTACAGTCCCCTTCCTTTATCTCCAAGCCACAAATGGCCTTACTGTATTATAATGTGAATGAGAGGTAAAACTAGTGGGGATTCCCATCCCCTAGATGAGGGGGCCTTCATACAAGACATAGGCTTACAAAAAGGGATTAAACAAAGAGAGCTTTTGTGTATCCTCCTAAGACAAAATAGGGAAGAAAAGGATGCCTAACTGAAGAGGAGAGATAAGGGTTATGGTTTGTCATTACTACAGAAAGGGTCTGGTATATGTTGACAGCTGAGTCTGGAGGGTTGATTTATCCCCATGTCTACCAGTCCTTGAGGAGGCTGAGTCCTTTTGTGTTTGGCAAGAGCAGTAGAGGCATTCACATTAACCACTCTAGACTGTTGCCAAGAGACTGCAAGGGCAGCATTTGTCCTGTTTGTCGCCTTTGGACTTGGCCTGCTGGCTGGAGTCTTTCGCTCATATGTGGCCAGTGGAGCACAGGCAGGCAGCTCAATCCTATTGAGCACTACCACTTGCCTAACTTTGGCTTTCCAGGTTTTTTACTAAACCATGTGATACTGCTAATATCAGACCATATGACCTACAAAAATGGCAATTTCATATGTATCAAAGTTGGGCATAAGAATCAAAGACTCTGTACTCTCCTACTAAAAGTAAAACAGCAATTTCTTCTAAGAATATAAGTCAAACAAACCCAATTTAGATTTTAAGTCTAGCAAAGGAAACTAAATCTCATCTGATCTATGAGAAGTTCATCAGCTAAGATCCCACTAAAAGCTTGAGCTACTTTGGAGAACTTTTTGATGACCAGCAATAACAGGAGAAAAAGAATTTTATCTTCAGGCATAAGTTTCCAGGAGATCTGTTCCTGAGACCCTAACCAAGACAAAGAGGAACACTGGGCTAAGTTGTCAGGCTAAGATACTCTCTCTCCCGAGAGTATTTGGATAGGCAATACCTACATTTACCCTGTGGCTCCCCTTTCTCTACACCTCTACAACTAATAAAGCCTACATCTAATTGACATTTAAACTTTTTATATATATTAATTCATTCAAAAAGTTACAATACAGTCCTTTTGCCCTGGAAAATGATCTTTCATTTTCAAGACAATTTGTGTATGCCTACTCTAAAATATTGATTTTTCAGTTGAACAGTGAAAACAATCTTATTTCCAGGTTCTCAGAGGATTCATCAATTTAGTGACTTTGCCAAATAGTAATAAAAGTAACATGTTAGTTACTGAGCTCTTACTATGTGCTGAGCTCTGTTGTAAGTCCTTTCCATGTGCTAACTCGATTCCTTATTAGTATTCTAACTAGGAAAGGCAGGATTAAAAGCCAGGAGGTCTGATTTTAGACTTTCTTACTAGCTGTTCTTAACTGTTTTTAACATTCTTATACTAATATAAAAGAGGAAAACAATAAAAATCCTATGAATTTAGTTTTTTCTATAACAATTATATTTAACTTACATAAGCAGAAAAATTTGTTTTTCAGGTTAACTTTTTATTGCTTGTTATCTGTCTCTCCTTACTCCAAATGAAAATTCATTGAGGGCAGAAACTTTAACTATTTTGGTCACTTCTGTATCTCCAGGGTCTGGAACAAAAATAGGAAACACTCGTTAAATATAATGACCATCCTTTTAATTCTTCCTATTTTCCATGTTATTTCTTTTCGGAAAAAAAAGGAAGGGCCATGACTTATACAATAAATTATATGGCCAACTCATCCATCTATATTTTGTTGAACAAATAAATTACCTGAAAAGAAACTTTGACATTTTAATTTTTTGTATACTTAAATGGCTTTTACCATCTCCCAAATGCCAGGGTCTCTATATTAATAGAAATCAGTGCTTTCAAAAGGCAAAAAGCATATGAAGAACAGGACCCCATGACTTAACTCCAATTCAGTGGGAAAGAGTCCACAAAGAGCAAGACACAAGCTCTGGAACAGGAAGTTGTCCTGCCTCTCTCCATGCTTTGATATTGATTATAGCCTTTTTTTCGCCACCTGAAGAATGGCTATTCCTTGGAAATCATCATTTTATCACTTCTAAGAGGTAGAAAAGTATGGCTGTACATATTACAAGATTAGCTGTGGTTGGTAGGATCTTATAAAACAAGAAAAGGAATGTATTAAATAAGAAAAATATCCGACAAAAAGTATGTTACTTATATGAGATACAAGCAAAGAGGAAAGACTACTTAAAATGTTCTGGTTAGTAAAATAAAGAGAAAGAATCTAAATGGCTGCCAACAAGAGTTTCCTCATCAATGTTATCATATTTAGAAAATCTCCATGCAAATGAAAGAAACAGTAAGCAGATACACAACTGCATGTTTTTTTAGCCATCTCAGACCTCAAAAAAAAAAAATGTCTGGAAAGAAATTTGGAAGGGTTTAAGAGATAATGTAATATCAAAGGAGATGGTTTTGGAAGATTGTATATAATTTAATGACCCTTCATGCTGGAATTCTTAAGTGATACACAAACCTGTCATTTCATTTATTGCCTTCACTAGTTAAACTAAATAAACTAAATGTTTCAATTGGCCAATACCACAAAATTAAAAGTCTCAGAAATGGTAAAACTTATTCTTCTATCCTGGTGGCTTTGGGTATGGACTTAAATTTTTTTAAGAAAATGAAACAGCCTGATGCCTTGATTTCTCTCCCTGATTGCTGTCATCAAGAATAGTCTACCTAGCCAAATTAGGGCTGCCACTTGCTTTTGTAAATAAAATTTTATTGAAACACCATCACATTCATTTGTTTACATATTATCCATGCTATTTTCACACTGCAAGGGCAAAATTAAGTAACTGAGTCAGATAGAAACAGTAGTATAGCCCACAAAACTAAAAATATTTACTACATATGTCTTCAAAGAAAAAGTTTGCTGACCTCGTAGAAAAAAATGAGGACAGTGGATTTATTATTAGATTCTTATAAAAGCCTGTCATGACATACTTAAAGATTTCTCTTTTCAATATTTGAGTTACTTTTTGGTGATATGATTAATATTTTGAGAGATATTTTTAATTTTCCAAGACTTTAGATCCAGACATCCTTCTTGTTCGTGTAAAGTAAGTGGTAGGCTAATGATTTGAAAATCACTAAAGAACATCTAACTCATCTCAGAATAAAATTCCAAAGTATAGTGATTACTCTGTTTAGTATTTCATCAAACTGTTGAATTTTATAGGACTCTCCTAAGAGTTTAATGTACTTCCAATGCTATAATCAAACAAAGGCATATATTAACACAAACACTCTGATTATATGACATAAGATTTAAAAACATATGTTTGCTCTACAACCTAAAAACAACAGAATGGTGTATCATTGCTGGCTGTAGTTAAATCTGTCATAAACTACATTATTTTTTTAAAATCTAATATAATTTTATTGACAGAAATGGTTTATGCTAGGCCAGTAATGTGAATAGGCAATATGAGTCAACTATAATGTATTAAATAAATTACAGCTGTGAACTATTTATTAAGTAATTTATTTCATGCCATGTTTATCTCTGTGACTCATCAAAACATTTTTATCTCATGAAGTGGTATTTTCTTTTATTTGAATGAAATAAACAAAGATTTATAGTTTCATACTTTTTCATATCCTCCATGAAAGATAAAAAGACTTTTTAATCTTACTAGATTGTTCAATATACTTAAAACATTTAGAAATATTTAAATATTTGCATTTTTATAGTAAGAAAAATATCATTTTCAAATAAGTTCTTCAAGGAACAATGACAAAACAAAGAAAGTGATTATTTCAGTTAAACATTCTAATGTATTAGATTGAATGACAAAAATAGATCTAGTCTTTGCACACCATTCAGCACAACCAGATTTTTAATAAAATAGTTTATTAAAGCAAGATTCTGAAAGGGATGGGTCTTATATAGTTTTAGTTTTCTTTGGTTCATCACAATCAAATTAGAAAGATGGGAAAATGTGTCCAATATCTATTTTTAACAAAACTTGGAGGGGTTCTTTAGTTGATAAAGTTAAAAGAATTACAAAGGATTCATCCACAAATAAGATATTACACATTTTTTTCTAAAGCTAATAAGCACAAATTCTTTATATATATAAAAGGAGAGAAAGATTTCATATAAACTTATGAAAATGCTTGAGCTGCTGTGACTACAAGAATACTCTTAACTC
Source organism: Macroglossus sobrinus (assembly GCA_004027375.1). NCBI lineage: Eukaryota > Metazoa > Chordata > Mammalia > Chiroptera > Pteropodidae > Macroglossus > Macroglossus sobrinus. The sequence goes on along the minus strand of PVKZ01003640.1, from coordinate 97,173 downwards.
TGGTTGGGTCCAGATTCTGTGGTCCTCTCATTATACTTCCTCTTCTCAGTATCCTACATAGGCTTTCTACTGCTATATTTTCTATAGAAAGCTATTGACCTCACTTCCCCATGCCCTGCGTTATTCAGGGCTGCAGCATTGTTCTCTTTCCTTTTGTATTTTGTGGATGTTTTCTGCTGCTATGAAGAAAATTTTCTTAATTGGGGTCTTCGTGTTTATAATACTAGAGAATTATACTAATATATTATGCAATTAAACATTTTCGAATTGCTAAGGCTATGGAGAGGGGAGAATCTTCTGTTTATCTCAGACTCAGAAATGTGAGACCTGCATTTGTACTCCAGTAATTTACATATGATAGAACAAAGAATAAAACTAAACTATTTTATTAGATGATTTTTGTTTCTTTTTTATTAAACCCTCTCCAGTAGGAATGAACTTTATATAAACCAAATAATCTTATTTCTCTAAAATAGAATTTCCAAAGGGAACTAGAAATATATTGTCTAAAAGGAACACTAGCAAAAAGTATACTTCTACTGTCTTACAGGAACACTTTTCATTAAACTCCCTTTAAGACAATATATTTCTAGTTTTTATTGTAGCATGAGTCTAAACATGCTGTTTTTTTATTTTGAATGTCTTCTATCATCAAATAGCTCTTTATATTATCTGGTTCTTCTTATTTTGATATATTAAAACCAGTAACTCTATTAGTCACGTGTCAACAGGATTAAGTGAGGAAAATTTAATGAAGAGATGGTAGTGGGTTAAACAGTGGCCTCCAGAAAACATTTATACCTGGAACCTCAGAATGTAACCTTACTTGGAATAAGGGTCTTTGCACTTGTAATCAAGGCAAAAGTCTCAAGATGAGATCATCCTAGGTTAGGGTTGGTTCTAAATTCAATGACAGGTATCTATAAGAAACAGAAGTGAAAAAGACACAGAGAAAACCATGTGAAGGCCAAGGTAGTAATTGGAGTGATATATACACAAGGCAAACAACATGAAGGATTTCTGACAGCCACCAGAAGCTAAAAGAGAGGCATGGAATCGATCTTTCCTCCTATCCTTTATAAGAAACCAACGCTGTTGACAGCTTCCTTTTGGATCTCTGGACTTCAAAACTATAAGAGAACTTTTGTTGTTTTAAGCTACTAAGTTTATATTGATTTGTTATGGTGGCCTTAGGAAACTAATACAGAAACTATTCACTGATTTAGTAAGAGTTTTAAAAAAAGCTATCAATGCATGGAGAAGCACCCTGTTCAGAGAAAGAAGGGGAGGAGATCATTATCATGCCTAAGTCTGAAAAGGCAAGAAGTTATCACAATCCAGAGAAATGCTGTAGGTACAGGAGAGGGACACCAGGGAGGTGTGGCCTTAAAAAAAGGAAAGCAGCCACTGGGTTATAGATTATAACCCAGAAAGGAGAGAAAGGAGAAATAACTCTGCCTTCTCTCTCTTTTGTCCTCTTGATCTCCTGCCAATACATCCCTTTGGTCAAATAAAGGAAAATGAGAGGGCAAGGCCAAAGAGCAGGGTGGAGAAGAGAGAAGTGTAGATTTAAAGGAGCAAATGAAGAATATCTAACATCCAATACAAGCAATACCAAAGAATTATTTTTGCAGCAAATATTTATATTTAATGTTTATTTCTGAGCATGAGCAGGAATAAAAGATATAAAATATGACAGCTTTTTAAATTGCCAAATGTCTTAATTCATAAAAAATAAATTGTCTCTGTACATTTCTGTCACAGCCTATAGACTGATAAAAAGTATTTAACTACAAATCCAAGGAATTTATGTTATAAAATTAAAAAAAAATAGTGTTTCCTCTCTAACTACTAAAATATATATTTTTACAGGGTACTGATTTTCATTTTCAAATATAAAACTAACATTATGTGCAGATAATATGAAGAAATGGGCTTTACTTGAGTACTTAACTATGTCAAAAATATTGAGTATTGTTCAAAAGTTTGTATAGTTATTCATTTTTAAGTTATGACATCTTGATCTTTTTTACTATATTAAAAATCTTACTTACTGACAATTTTATTGAATTTGTAAAATTTGTGGATAATATGCCCTATCATAATCAAGCTATGTTGAGAGCATTTCAAATTATCAACTCATTAGCCACCTGTTTAGCTAATATATTGTTTATAATCTTTAAAATACTCTAGTGAAGCAATGATATTTCCTGGTTCATTAAGTTTATACAAACTTCACAATTCTCATTTTGTCCCCAAGTTAATAGCTGGTACTGTAGTCAAACTTTAAAATATTTCTACCAGAATGACAATTGTTTTGAAAACTCACGTTAGCATCCATAGTTCAATACAACCAGTGCTTTTACAATTAGCTGATATGAGGAGTTAGGACAATATAAAGTACTGACTAGGTAACACGTTACATCAATTTTGTTTCCAGTACTTCCCATCTCTGAGTTTAAAAACTTCCCTTGCAGTACAGAGTTTGAGTGAAACAAATAACACGAACTGTGAATAAGTGGAGGAGAACTACAAAGGTATTTTCCAGAGATAGCTTCTCAGCTGCAGATCTGTGATGATGCAGAGCTCAAGTGGAGAAAGAGAATATTTTACATAGGGAGTTTTGTCAGCCACAATGAAGAATTATGGTCCCTAGACCACTATCAAGTAAGAAGAACTGAAAAGAGAAAAAAAAATGAAGATCAATGCTTCCAGCAGAGAACACATTGCAGAGACTGACTTCCTGCCAGACTAGATCTTGAACACTCTATTCCAAAAAGAAAGTTTTTATCAAGCCAGCAAGAAGAAAAGACACATCAGTGAAAACCGTTCTTTTGGCTCTTTTATCTTAGCTGAAAAATGTTTCAAATAAGAAAGAAAAATCTATTTGAAGTTTTTAAAGTGGGAAAAACTAACTCAACTTAGGAAAGTTAAATTAAACATAAAAATTGTGCTTTTCTAAAATTTAGCAAGGAATAAATATCCATGAATATATTTCTGAGAGTGACATAGAATGAATCATAATGAAAGTAAAGGGTAGAACTGGGCTCCTGATCATTGCTGCTACAGCATGATACCCTCTAGGGGCTACAAGAATTAGGGATTTATTACCATTCTTGACCCCTTGGCCTGTGCCATGGTTAGAGCAATAAAACACCTCCAGCCAAAAAATATGGGCATAAGTAATTATATTCTCAATTTCAACTCAGAACAGAAGTTGAGCAACAGGAGGACTCTCAATAAGAAAACATTTCATAGTCTATGTTTTCTGTCCCTCACAGGAAAATTGACAATGTACCAGAGACCAATGAGTCAATATTGTGTGCAATAAGGCACAATGTGGAGAATATGGTATCAAGAAAAATCAATCCAGGAGATCACAGTGAACACAAAAGATTTAGGATCCAAAAGGAGCACCTTTAATGGACACTTAGCAGAACCAATCAACTTTAAATAGGCTGCATTTCCAAGTCAGAGTGTCCTCAGGCGTAAAGACAATTACAAAATCAGAATGCTCAGGAGAGAGCCAAGAGCTATTCTGCTCTACAGGATTAGGAAACAGATTTAAGGCACTAGTCCAGGACCAGTGGAAATCAAATGTCCATTTTCTATTTTCCTCAATTCTAAGAAGCAATTAAACTCATCTCCAATTTGTTAGATACGAAATAGCCTCTATGACTCATTCTATTCTGTTTCTTTTTTACCATTTTTGTTGCAGTATAATCTGATTCCAAATACTCAAAATTGAACTAATACATAAATTGTAAATTTAATTTTTTATAACAATATGTAAGTCACAGTTCATACTGGAGTTGATAAGATTTAGAAATACTCCTATAAAATCAGTAGCTAATGATTAACCAAACTTTAACCAAAAGAATGTAAAACTATCAATTGCTTATTAACTTTTTCAATTCCAGATGTTTCATTCAACTTAATTTTGTATAATTAAAAAAATTATTATTAGCCAAGGTCTTCAATTAAACATGCATTTTCAGAATGTCAAATAAGTAATTATTTCAGTTTTTGGTGTCCAACTGTATTAGATTCAAGAAAGGATTTAAACTTATCCTCTTACGATAACATTGTTTTTTCTTTTTAAAAAAATATTTATTTTTATAAATTCAGTTTTACTTAATTTGAAGTAAAATATACTATCCTGTAAGTCTGTTTTTTTTTCCATTTTAGGATTTAATTCTGCACTTCTCATATCAGAACAAGTAGCCTTACCATTTTTACAATATAAAAATTGGCATCAGATTGAAATTAATTGTACAAACTATAATTAACCATAAACTTTAAACTTTTATTAGGATGACTGCATTTTTTTATTGCAAAAAGAAAGGGGGGGATCTTGTTTTACTTGAATTAGCATTGGACTAGGTATCTCACAGTTTTGTATATGATCCTACAATAATATTATATAATAATAATGTTACCTATGTATAATATAATACCTAAAGCAAACAGAGAAAGATCTATACAAATATACACATTCAAAAATATTATGGATAAATCAAAATGAAATTCTAAAAACTGTTTAACCCCCAGGAAGACAGAAAAAAGATAAAAGAGAAAAATAAAATGAAAGACTTACGCCTTAACATATTAATAATTAAATTAGAAGTAAATTTCCTAAATATATCAATTAAAAGAAATTAATGTGGTAGATTAAAGAAACATGACCCAGTATGTGCTATCTGTAAGAAATTCACTTCAAATATAATGATACTATAAAGAATGAAAATAAATATACCAATCAAAAGAGACTTAAAAGAGATATGAGAAATGTCTAAATGGGCAACGCTAAATCAGGGGTCTACATTTCGGTAATAAAACTTTAAAGAAATGCAAGAAAATGATTATTTTATATTTTTTACTTTTTTAAATTTTTTAATTATAGCTAAAATACAATATTATATTAGTTTCTGGTGTACAACATAATGATTAGGCATTTATATAACCTAGAAGTGATCACCGTAATAAATCTAGTACTCAACTGATATCAAACATAGTTATTGCAATATCATTGACTATACTCCTTATGCTCTACTTTATATTTCTATGACTACTTTGAAACTACAAATCTGAAGTTCTTAATTCCTTCTCCTTTTTCACCGCCCCTCCCCCAACCCTCCTCGCATCTGGCAACTATCACAATGTTTTCTATATTTATGTGTTTTTTTTTGTTTTGTTCTTTCAATTCCACAAATGGTATTTGCCTTTGTTTGACTTACTTCATTCACCATAATACCCTCTAGCTCCATCAATGTTGTTGCAGATGTCAAGATTTTATTCTATTTTATGGCTAAGTAATATTCTATCGCATATATTATGTATCACCTTTTCTTTCTCTATTCATCCATTGATGGACACCCAGATTGCTTCCACATCTCAGCTATTGTAAATAATGCTGCAACAAACATATGAATGCACATATCCTTTTGAAGTAGTATTTTGGGTTTCTTCAGATAAATACCCAGAAATGGAATAACCGAGTCTTTCTTTGTCTCTTGATTTAGCCTTTGTTTTAAAGTTTGTCTGGAATAAGTATTGCAATCCTGGTTTTTTTATTTTCCATTTTTATGCAATACATTTTTTTTCTTTTACTTCCCATCTGTGTCTCTTTTGATATAAAGTGAATCTTCTGTAGGGTAGCATATGTAAGAGTCTTGTTGTCCTATCCATTCAGCCACCCTATTTTTGAATTGAAATATTTAATCCTTTTTCATTTGAAGTAATTGCTGATAGATATGTAATTATTGCCATTTTATTATTCATATTTTTGATATACATATGTGTGTGTGTGTGTGTGTGTGTGTGTGTCTGTGTGTGTGTGTATTTCTCTTTTTAAAGAAGTGCCTCCGATATTTTCTGTAATACTGGCTTGGTAGTGATGAACTCCTTAGCTTTTTCTTGTATGAGAAATTCTTTATCTGCCCTTTGATTCTAAATGACAGCTTTGCTGGGTAGAGAAATCTTGGTCATAAGTACTTTCTTTCCATCACTTTGAATATTTCACGCCAATTCTTTCTGACCTGCAAAGTTCCTGTTGAGAAATCAGCTGACAGTGTTATAGGAGTCCCCTTGTAGGTAACTAACAGCTTTCTCTTGCTGCTTTTGATTCTCTTTTTGTCTTTAACCTCTGGCATTTTAACATTGATGTATGTTGGTGTGGGCCTCTTTGGGCTTATCTTGTTTGAGACTCTCTGAGCTTCCTGGGCTTGTATGTTTACTTTCTTTGCCAGTTTCCATATTTCTTCACATGGGTTTTCAATTCCTTGCTTTCTCTCTTTCTCTCTCTATATGTAAAATATATGTATTTTATTCCTCCCTGTTCTTATTGGGTGTTTTCTGCTACCTTACCTTCCAAATCACTGATTCAATCATCTGCTTTATTTAATCTACTGTTAATTTTCTTTAATGTGTTCTTCATTTCTGACTGGTTCTTTTTCATGTTTTCTGTTTTCATGTTTATGCTTCCTATCTCTTTGTTAAAGTTTTCACTGAGATCACTGAGTTATCCTTATAACCAGCATTTCAAACTCTGCATCTGATATATTGCTTTTCTCCGTTTTGTTTAGTTCTTTTTCTGGAGCTCTGTTCTGTTCTTTCACTTGGAACATGTTTCTTAGTCTCCCCATTTCTCCTGCCTCCCGTGTTTTTTCTGTGGATTAGGTAGGGCTGCTATGTCTTTCAGTTTTAGTAGAGTGGCCTATGTAGTAGGTTCCTTGGGGCCCAGTGGCATGGTTTCCTTGGTCACCTGAGCCAGGTGTTCCAGGTTTGTTTCTTATATAAATTATGTGTGCCTTCCTTTTGTAGTTGAGCCTTGTTTGATGTTTAAATGTTAATGGGAGGGGTTAATCTTCAGGCTGATTGGTTGTGAGGACTGGCCTAGACAAGAGTAGAGAAGCTGCTGTAAAGGGACTGACCCTACAGAGACAAATTTGCTTTAGCAGGACTATGGTGCCTGCCCAGTCAGCCCTTTAGATGTGCCATCTTCAGAGGCAGATGGGTGATTTTCTAGCCACCAGGTGTGCCTGTACGAGGAACTTCTGGGAGAAGTCCCACCATAGCTCAAGTTCAGCTAAACCCTGTGCTCTGCCTGGGCTCACCTGGCGTAAACCAGAAAACAATTCCCAGATGACCACCACTCATGCTGGGCTTGGAGGTGGCTCAAAAATCTAAGCCATGAACTAAGGCCAGCAGGTGTTAGTGCAGGGCTTGGGGCAGCTTAGCAAGAGGTACAGAGCATGCCGAGACCAGATGCTTTTGTTTGAAACTTGTGAACTTTCAAGAGATTTTAGGAAAGTCTGCTACATGAACTAAGACAGTCCATTTGTATGGAAAAGCTACTGGAAATGGTTTGAATGGGTCTGCAAGTTCAGTGTGGCTGGATTTTAGAATCACAAGGATGGGGTGAACGGTGTTAGTCAGGTTAATGGAAACTCAGATATGGTGGCCATATGAATCGGAAATCTTGGATGGGAGAGGGCTCAATAAAAAAAAATGGCTTTTGCCAATATTTCTGCCTGGGAGAAAGGTGCCCCTCCAGTCCTTGTCCTGAAGCCAGACAATTTAGTATCTCCTGATATGTCCCTAATGCCTTTCAAACAGCTAAGCCAGTACTGGAGCTCAGTCAGTGAGTCCATCAGCAAGTAAATCCATAGAAGAACACCTCAGACTCCACCATCCCTCACTTATCTACAATCTCCACTGCTTTTCATAGCTAGCAGTTGTGGAGACTACTCTTACCCGCCCTGAAACTCTGGGCTATGGAGCCTGGTATGGAGCTGGGACTCTTTCTCTTGGGAGACCTTTGAAGCCAAGATATCCCAACTGATTTTAGCCACAACATGCAGGTGTGGGACCAGCCCATTCTGCATCTCCTCTACAAGTCTCAAGGTGCCTTCTTCTGCATGTATTTAATTGTAGGAATTTTTTGTTCAGCTACATTTCAGGTGATTCTCAATGATGGTTGTTCTGTTGTTTACTTGTAATATTGACGTGGTTGTGAGAGAAGTCAAGCACACCATTTACCTACTCTGACATCTTGACTGGAAATCTTCAAGGAAGTGATTATTTTACCCAAGATATTGGTTAATTATGTTGTGAAGAAAAGGATTGAACATGAAATGGAAAACATGGTGGTATATAGGACTTCTGCGATGGCAGTTTTACTTCTTTCTTCTATAGAAGTTCTATTTATTCCATTGGATGATGGTTATAAGAGTGTTTATTTTGTAGTAGTTTATCTAGTTTTGGGAATGTGTGGCTTTCTGTATACCTGTATTGTTTTCAAATATAAAGGTCAAATTCAAAAAATTAAAAATACAAAACATTAATTAGAAAAAATATATATGTCCCCCCTATATTCATCACAGCATTATTTACAACAGTCAAGATATGAAAGCGACTCAAGTGTCCAACAATAGACAATTGAATAAAGAAGTTGTGGTACATATACACAGTGGAATATTACTTAACCTCACCAAAAATATAAAATAAAGTAGAATCTTACTATTTGTGACAACATAGAAGAATCTAGAGGGTATTATGCTCAGAGACATAAGTCAGAGAGAGACAAATAACATATAATTTTACTAAGTTTAGAATCTAAGAAACAAAATAAATTACCAAATAAAACAGAAACAAACTATAGACATAGAGAACAAACTGATACTTTCCAGGAAGAGAAGAATTAGGGGGCTAGGTGAAAATCATAAAGGGATTAAGAAGTACAATTTGGCAATTACAAAACAGTCATGGAGATGTAAAGTACAGCATAGGGAATATTGCTAATAACATTATAATAACTATGTATTACATAAGATGGACACTAGATTTATCTGGGGGATCACTTCATAAGTTAAATAAATGTCTAACAACTATACTATAGATCTGAAACTAATATAATATTGAATGTCAATTGTAATTTAAAATTTTTTTTAAAAATAAATGAATCTCCACCTTGAACAGATTCATTAATTTTTTTAACTTAAAAAAATATGGAATTAGGAAAAGAATTGCTCACTTAATTAGAAGAAAATATGAAACATCAGGCTTTTCTAAAGAAAGAACCACAGCAATGCTGGGAATCATAGTAGAATAAGTACTGACACTTCCTTATTTTGTATCCCATAATGAATCATCTTCAACTATTTCTTGCCTTAACGTTTTATGACTCAAGGTTTAAATTCCTGAGAGAGAGATGCTGGTTGACTTATCTTAGATAGAATGACCATTATTTTTTTAGGAGAGTGGAGGACACTTTGCTAGTTCCACAAAGATTACACAAAATGAGGAATGGGTAATGTCTTAGAGAAACCAAGTTGCTCTCACCAGAATAAAAGAAAATAGAAATGAACTCCAAAGAATCTTATGGACTAAATTGCAGAAGTTAAATGTGAGTAAAATATTGCCCAATCCTATAGGCATTTGTAATGTAAGATTTAAAAATCTATTGATAAGAATATTCTTTGTGTCATCTTAAAAATATCAAAGACTGTTAGAATTTACAGGAGAAATTTTTCATTATTATTTTAAACTCTTGTATTTTATAGGTCCAGGCTAACTCTGGAACTATAGTAGTCTACATGGTAGTGGGGGGAGGGAACAGTAAATAAATAGGCTGCATTTTCTAGAGCATCTTTTGAAGATTTGCAAGCAGAGGCTGGTTTACATTTTTAATTTTTGTATTCTTAGAAATTTTTTTAGGCACACACAGACAAAATCAAAATTCCTGTATCAACTATTTTTTTTTATTAATCACGAAATGTTTATGTGAATGGGGGGAAGTAGAAAATGTGGTACTTTTATTTCCTGACTCAAAGTCAAAGTATACACAGCAAAATGAACAAATGATGTTCCTGTCACTGCTTCTAATAACTATCATTAATCTTCTAATGAAAAGAGCTAGGCTGAAAACTCTTTCAATATTTTCTTTGATTATAAAACTAATATGTATTTATTATTTACAAATAAAAAGGAGAAAGTACCAGAGGGGAGTGGTGAGAAAGGAGAGGGGAGGTAGACAAGGTAAAGGGGGTCAAAATGTGGGATGGAAAGAAATCTAACTATGGGAGGTGAACATGCAGGATAATTTTATATATATATATATATATATATATATATATATATATATATAAAGATATATATATATGTAAAGATATATATATGTATATAAATGTATATATATGTATATAAATGTATATATGTGTGTGTGTGTGTGTGTGTGTATGTGTGTGTGTGTGTACATGTCTTACTGTTAAAATGTACAGCTGAAACTTATTAGATTTTGTTAACCAATGTCACCATAAAAAATAAGTTAATTAATTAATTAAAAATAAAGAAAATAAAAATAAAAATAAATTAAAAAGAGAAAGTGAAAATTACCCATAATCTCATTACACAGAATGTATAGTCCACATTCTCTCATGTATGAATTCGCTCCCCTAATAACTTTCTAATAAAAGTTAGAAAAAAATTTATTAGAAAAGTTTGAGATGCTAGTTCTAGATTGCCTGGAATCAAAATTCTCCTCTTGACTTTTCCTCAAAGATGAAGCATGAGGGCATGTATTATCCTCTCTCCCTAGTAAAATGGAAATATAATTAAAAATTATTTGGAAATTTAGTCTATTCTTAATCTTAAGAAATAGGAAGGTTGGGAAAAAAAGAAATCTTTGCATATAAAATATTATCAAAAATAGTACATTAATGTAATTCTCCAACAAAATTTCAACAAAATTGTATCACCTCTCCCTAAAATAGAATAATTAGTTCTAATATTTCTATAGAAAGATGGACACAAAGACATCTTCCAAACTAATTAATATAGTTGCTTTACTTATTTATTTTTTAAAAAAGAATAAACTGTGTTTCAGGAATTTTAATACAGAAAATATATTCACTGTAAAATTCACTGGCAAAAATTATCCAAAATTTTCTTTCAAAACCCCCTTAGCAAATAAAACTCTTATCTCTCTTTTCAAAAGGAGACTAAATTTCTGTATTCCTTTGGCCTTTGAAAACAGCTAATTGAGTGAGATTCAGAATGAAATTCTTTCACAGTGTATCTAAATATTTGACTTTAGGCCAAAATGGTATAGTTGTATGGCCTTAGAAACTGAAAAATTAACCTTAAGTTAACCTTTTGAAATGTTTAAAAGTTATCTGAGGTGCTTAATATTATTCTGTTCTCAAACTAACTCACTTTCTGAAATATTAAAAAAACTTTAGGGTTATGGAGTAGACCCAGATTCATGCTTTATGAAGAGAAAAAGGTGCATGCAGGCTAGGAATTCTTTCCAATATCAAACCACTGTACATGTCAGGACATCAAAGACTCCTTCCATGGAAAAAGTGCTTAAGTTGAAAATACAAGGTCTATCTAATAAAACCAAAAGACATGAAGGAAGAAAAGACAAGACAATATGAAAAGATGTTATAACCTGCTAATAATTCTATAAAAACTGCTTACTACTTAACCAGCAAAACCAGAATCTGACTCAGAAAATATCATCTTATTTGTTTGATTGTCTGAAGAGGGGATGAAACACTTAGAAAAATAAAAATTTATGGAAATTAATTGGAAATAAAACTTGCCAGCCAATGCTAATGAAAAAGTAGTGGCATCGTACATAGTATATTGACTAGTCAACAAGTAATTATATAGTCTACAAGATAGCATATTACATCTGTGGATTAACTGGACTTTTAATGACAGCAATAGAAAGATTAACATGTCTGTCTGTCGAGTCATGTTTAAATACAAGGAAGAGAAATTTCAAATTGACTCTAAAAATATACCTGTAAAGGGGCAGAGATCTATCAAAATCTTAGGAGAATTTGAACAAACCAGCCATGTAAATAGCATAACTTGGCCTATGAATTGATTTCTTTAGGGCAAGGTATCTATCCATATTCTAATCAGCTGTTGCCAGTTGTAGGCAGAGTTATGTTGTATAAATATGAGTACAACAGCAGGAAGGAAAGGAAGTTAGAAATGAATGAAGAATGGATTTATTAGAAGGGAAATTAAAATGATTATAATCTAATCCTTATGCTTGTTTTTCAAACATACCCTCTTTTAAATTTTCAATAATTCTCTATCTTAATATGGTCTAATGACTACATTTATAACTGTAAAGACTAGACTAGACCAGAAAAGAAAATATGTTGAATGGAACATTATAAGAATTAGCACTTATATTGGGATCCAATTGCAGTGTGTGTGTGTACGGGGGGCACACCAACAAACAATTCTCAGGCACTAGCAGGGTGTCCAAGAATTCAACACAATTCTGATACAATCTACTCGAAGAAAGCATTTCATTCCATAGGATAAGCATTCAGTCCTACAAAACTGTACCAACCCCTCACTCACTCACACATGCACATGCACTTCAGACACCAGATGCGAATCCAAGTTACCTGTGCTTCTGACCAACTGGCCACATATTAAATGTTCCATCCACCCCTCAAACTCAGAATGCCAATTGCAAATTCAAGTTCTCACCTGCACTTCTGACCAATTGGCAGACTTCTCAAAACCCCTCCTTGGATTTGACTAATTTGCTAGAATGGCTGACAGAAGTCAAGAGAAACATTTTACTTTTCTATCACTGATTTATTGTAAAAAGGATATAACTTAGGAATAGCCAGGTGAAAGAGATGCATAGGGCAAGGAATATGAGAAGGGGAATGGAGTTTACATTCCCTCTCCAGGTGCGCCATTCTCCAAATCTCCAGCACCACTCTCTCCAAATCTCTACTTATTTACCAACCTGAAAGCTCTCCAAACCCCATCCTCTTGAATTTTTATGGAGACGACATTAAGTAGGCATGATTGGTTAAATTATTGGCCATTGGCAATTGATTCAATCTCCAGCCCCAATCTTTTCCTGGGAAGTTAGAGATTTGGAACTGAAAGTTTTAACCCCCAAATCACAAGGTTGGTTCTCTTGGCAAACAGCACTCATCCTAAGGTTCTTTTTAAATGTCACCTCATTAACAAAATACACATTTTTCACTCTAAATACTTAGGAAATTCCATGAGTTTAGGGCACCATGAGTCAAGAACTGTAGATGAAGACCAAATATTTTATATATCATAGTAGTGTAGTATTGTTTCTGGAAACCTGAATAGGGTAGGATAGGATAGGATAGGATAGGATAGGGTAGGGTAGGCTAGGGTAGGGTAGGGTAGGGTAGGATAGGGCAGGATAGAGCAGGGCAGAGCATGGCAGAAGAGAACAGAATAGAACAGAACAGAACAGAACAGAATAAGAAATGTCATGGTGAATGAAACATTATAACAGTTAATATTGTTTTTGGAAACTTTTATTTACACATATACACACACAACCCATACATATATATTTGCTAAAAAAAATGTAAAATATTCTTAAATATCAATTTTTGACATTTCTTTTCAGCATTCTCAGGGCACCAACTGCAGGCAGAAAGGAATTCCTGCAACACAATTACATAATGTGTTTCCTTTTGTCCCTGAGCTAGATATTTTGGGACCTGTGTTTGTTCTTTTCATGCTGTAAGTTACTCAATGCTCCAAAAATAAACATTCAATCTTGCTATCCTTACATTTGCTATCCTTTTAAATCACCCTATGATAGTAAATTTCCAAGCACCCAAAATAAACCACAGGCAACATAAAGTTTGTTAGCTTCCCATTTTCAGATGCAGGGCATGTTTCATTGCCCTTTATCACAATGAAATCCAATAACAAATCCAAGTATTTCATATTCTCTGTGTCCCTTACTCCCCAGGATCATTCTCTGCCTTAGTCTCTACTTATGTCAGGATATGAACTCAGTAGCCTAGGGCAAACAGAACAACCAATTCTTAGTAAGGATAGGGCCTGAAAGGCTGTGGAGAAATGGAATCAAAATTTTGTGCTCATTCTATTAAGAGACAGATTTAATATGTAAGATTCAGTATTTTTAAAATGCTGAATTTTATGTAGTGGTTAATAAGAAAAATCTTTATAATTAATGTTAACCATTCCAGTGCCAAATAAAGTTAGGCAAAATTATGAAATGTAAAATTTAAATCAGTGAACATTTCCACCAGGGAATCCTAACCATATATTTCACCCACATCTTAGCAGTCAGGGACTAAAAGATATTATCTGAAACACCAAAGATGTAGAATATACAATCTATTGCCTCTATCATAGCACTTAACTATATTATATAGAAATTCTCTGTGCATACCTTATTAGCCTTCATTATAGATTTATTGGGCAAGGTCATAACTTATTCAGCTTTTTTTAATAGAATGCTAATCACTCAGTAGGTGCTCTCTACTACTGTATATTCCATATGTTGTATAGTATACCCAGTCTTAGGCAATCTGCTATATTTATAAGTCCTTAAATAATTTTTCCAAATATTACTATATATACATGCCTGAACAAGGTGAAGTACAATTGACAATGAGTTAAGATTCTGAAGCCCAAAGACAAATCAGACAAGAATACTCCCATAGAATGTCCTATAAAAGAGCCATCTCCAATTCTTTTGGCACTAAGAACTGGTTCTCCTATGGGAATCTAATGCCTGATGATCTGAGGTAGAGCTGAGGTGGTGATGCTAGTGCTAGGAAGCAGCTGCAAATACAGATGAAGTTTGGCTCACTTGCCAGCTGCTCACTTCCTGCCTTGCAGGCAAACCGGTTCCTAACAGGCCACAGACTGGTACCAGGCCATGGCCTGGGGGTTGGAGACTCCTGCTATAAAACACTCTTGATACCCATTAGAGTGACTTACACAAGTATAATAGCACAACTAATCATTTCATATTTCAAATTTTATGAGTTTGCGATGTCTAAAGCATCATTTACAGTTAATAAAAGGCAGAAAAGGTAAGGTTTGGGTTTTAATTCTATCACATGAAGCTCAAACAAATAACAACTTGCCCTTGTCTCAGCTTTCTCATTTATAAAATAAGGAATAATTAATGTTAATCTCATATAATATAATAATATAATGTATTTAAGCACATAGCACATTATCTGAGCCACAGTGAGCAATTAATAACTCAGTTTCAATAATGATGATGATGATGATGATGATGAATACTACTATTAGTGGTACTACTACTACTATTAGAAAAGAAAGAAAAAGGAAGAGGAGGAGGAAAAAAATCCCCATGTTATATTTTAAAGTAGGGCAAACAGTTTCTTAAAGAACAGAACATGTGTAATAACTCTATAGAAATCTTTTATAGACATTTCATTAGAAAAAGTTGTAGGGCGTACGACCATGCCACCCTGAACATGCCCGATCTCATCTGATCTCAGAAGCTAATCAGGGTTGGGCCTGGTTAGTACTTAGATAGGAATACCAGGTGCTTTAGGCATTAAAAAAAAAGAAAATTTGTAGATATCAACATACATTGATATAAGAAAAATTGTTCATACAAAAAATTTATTGGTACACATACCTTTTTATTAGATTTAGCAGTAGCTCGTTTGCAATTATATCTTTTTTTTCCCTAAAGGAACACATAATTATATTTTTTTCTAAATAACATAAGCATTTTCAAAGGCCTCAAAACATGTCTTCAAAAGTGAAGTTATGGAACATTTGTATCTAAATTACCACCATAGGCAAAGGCATAGTGCAACAGTTTTGGCAACTATAAGTGAGATTGCAAAATCATCTGAAATTCCATAGATATGATAATATTCTTCCCTTTACTCATAACCTTGAAACTAGTAAGCTTATATTTATCTTAAAATTCAAGTGATTAGACAAATGTATTTCAAGTCAGGCTATAAAATGGGAACTGAAATGGTTCTAGGAAAAAAGGTAAATATAGGCAATAATTTCAACAGACACTTCACAAAAGATATGCAAATGGACAATGAGGACATGATAATTCTGTGTGTGGCCCCTATTGTGATCCCGATATTTTTTCTATTTATTTATAAATGTCTTTATAACTTTCACACTTGAATAAAAGTTCTGTGAGAGCAGAGATCAGGTCCAAATTGTTTTTCATTGTGTCCATAGACCTTAGAACAGATTTTGAATTTATGGTGGGTATTCCACAGATAATTAGTTTCCCCTACAGTTTTCAGAACTTGTGTATAT
This sequence comes from Macroglossus sobrinus, assembly GCA_004027375.1. Classification (NCBI taxonomy): domain Eukaryota; kingdom Metazoa; phylum Chordata; class Mammalia; order Chiroptera; family Pteropodidae; genus Macroglossus; species Macroglossus sobrinus. The sequence continues at coordinate 81,054 of PVKZ01003640.1, read as the reverse complement.
TTCTTCTCTTTTGTTCATTATTATAATTAGATTAGGGCAACAGGAAGAGAAATAAATCTGTTTTCTCAGGATGCCATCTTGAACCAGAGGAGTCATTATGTGCTGTTTGAATTTTTAAAAATAATTAATTAATTAATTAAATTGAAGAGACACCGAAAGCTTTATTACCAAAACCGTGGCCTGAATAACCATGTGTTGAACAAAAGGAGTGCACAATAGGCAGAGGTAACAGGTTCCAGCCTATCTAGATTCCTAGAGTAGGGATCAGATGGATGTGCTTGAGTAATAGGAAGGCTACTGAGTATACTCAATGAAGGAAGGAGAGGTATGAATGCGATCAAAGTGGAAGCAAGAGCCAGATACTGTCTGCTCTTTAGGTCAGAGAAGAGTTTAGTTTTATTCTAAATGTAAAGCGAAACTACTGAAGGTTTAATTACCTAAGATATCTTTTATAAAATCACTTTGGAGAATCTAAGAGTAATATTTTCTGATTATTATCAAGATAAATAATGATTCTTACATATTTTTCAAAGCTATCTTTACAGAAATTTTGCCTATGGAAAAAATTAAAAATAATTTATCTTCTACAGTACTTAAGTACCAAAAGCAAAATCACAGCCCACACAAAAAATAAATAAATAAGCAAACAAACAAATAAATAAATAATAAATATATATGTGTGTATATGTATATACATATATATGTATATATATACATATATACATATATATAGATATAGATATAGATAGATAGATATAGATAGATAGATATAGATATAGATATAGATATAGATATAGTATGTGTGTGTGATGATGATGAAAAACAATCTTTTAAAGAAGAATTTTCTCCTAAAATCACTATTTATTTGGTTACCTAAAAAAATTCACAATGAACTAGTGATTACCAGAGTAGAGAGGGGAGCGGGGGAGGTAGACGAGGGAGAAGGTTGGATTTAGTTTTCTGTCCTCAGGTTATAAAACCAGAACTTTTTACTAACAATATTCTAATTACTAAAATATTAGCTAATGATTCACATGATTGAAAAAAAGAATTATCCAAATGCAACTGCTATTCTTTAAAAATCTATAGCCACTTATTGCTATTGTCATTTTTCTCAGAAGGCCTGATTTGATTCTCATTCACTATGCTACAACTAAAAATAGATTAGCTGAGCTTAGAAGAACTCATCATCATTCAACACTTCTCTTTAGCTACAACAATTCTAGTCCTATCCTGGCAAGTTCAAGAAGCACATCCTCTGTAGAAATTTGAAACTTTGGCTTGGGTTTAAATTCAACAACTAAATTGCCCTTATATTTCTTCTGATTAGTCTCACAAACAATGGTATAAAAGTCAATTAGACTATGCAATGATATATCACATCATTGTTTAAAAAGATGATAAAATCATTAAATTTAACTATACCTAAGTTCAATATTTTTAGGTAATATAGATTGCTTCTATTATAAGCTCTGGTAGTAGAAAAAAAATAATGCAATCCAGGATACTCACAAATGTACATATTATTCACAGTATCTCCACATGTAAAACATTTCTTAGAAAATTCAGATTATTAGAAACTAAAGAATTTATGAATAAAACAATAAAATATATTTATACTTTTACATTCTACTGTTTAGCCTATTGAAATTATATGATACCATCTATAAAAACATTCTATGAATAAAACATCCTATAAATCCTATATTTTTTAGGTGCTTAAAATGATTTATAACTATTTTTAGTCTTTCTTTGACAATAACAAATCAGTCATTAATGGCTATAAAAGTTGCAAGTTAGAAAAAGTTGCAAGTTAAAAAAATTTGAAAGATATCATTTCCTCCCTGGCATCCTCTCTGGCCTCTCCTCCTAGCTGGGGCTACCAAAATTCCACCTTTATCTCAACCCCAACCCAACATCTTGAACCAATTCTGATCTTAAGCACAGTCAGGTCTATCTTAACATTCTGGAATTTATATGATTATTGGTACTATTAATCTTGCAATTCAGAATTTTTTAGATTTTCCTACCTTCACTTGAATTTTAGTCCTTACTGCCCTGCATGGTTTTCTGTTTCTATCTGTTTGTCTCTTAATTTGGTTGACCATGATACTGTGGGTTTGACCTGGATTCCACACCTGGATACTAACTCTTGACTATACACCTAGCCTCGATTCTTGTCCTCAGTTTCCTCTAAGAGGGAAGGATTAGATAATAAGAGAAGAAGACCAATTAGGAATTTTTGGCCATTACTGATAGACTCCAAGAGATATCCATTCAGGATTCTTTGCCCAGCCTTCTAATTAGAAATTTTGACCACTCTTGTTAGACTCCCCAAAATTTATGACCTTGAATGTAAGTAAGTCACTTGCCTGGTAAGTTAAGTCTAGGAATCTATGTAGCAGGCACACCTCAATATATTTGTGTTATTCTCTTTCCTTGTCATCGTGTGCAAAGTCTATCTGGGTGCTATAGTTCTTGTGGCAGATCATATTTCTCAAAAATGGCTATAACAATAGCTCCCATTTTACATGTTCATGGTACTTTCTCATTAAGATGTGGAATCTACTATCCACCTCCTGAATCTGATATGGCCCTAAACTACATTAATCAATAGATACAGTAGAAGTGATTCCATAAAAGTTTCAGTATAGTCTTCAATTGGCCTGAAAGAGCACACTTTGTATATCTGGAAAGTTAGCCACCACATTAGACATGTGAGTACTTTGCAACACCATGCAATAACAAGCCCAAGCCATGTGGAAGCTGGAAAATAAGGCATAAGCTGGACAGAGAGAAGTCAGAAAGCTCAAAAGTACTAGATGTGTGGAAGGAAAAAAAAAAAGGCTTTATTGAACAGTTCACCCAATAGAGCTTTTAAATGATCAAGTCCAGTTGCTATCTGAATACAACCACACAAAAGACCCTAAGTGAGAATTTACCACTTGAGCCCAGTCAACCACAGAATCATGGAAAATAGTAATAAATTCTTGTTTTAAGTCACTATTTTTGGGGGTAGTTGTTACATAGATAAGCAAAACTAGTATTCATGAATTCAAGTTTTAAAGTCTTGTTTCAGCTTCTACAAGGATTTATTATATATGCATGAATTTAAAAAATTAAAATTGTACTTTCCCAAACAATGCTCTAAATATAATGCCACTAAGCAATATATAAATGGACAGTCATCAAAAGAGTATTTAGAAAAATAACATGGAACAATAAATTTCAGTGGCTTTCAACCTTCCTCAGCTGAAATACACACAAGGGATACAGCATACTACCATCAATTGCATTTGATTTACTACTCTAGTAAAAACTACATGTGAGAAAATAAGCATTATGGAATGGGGTAAAGGGGTCACAAACAAAATTTTTAGCTTGAAAATACTCCACAACTTTGATATCAGCTCCTCCATCATTGAATCGTCATATTAATAAAAATTAAAGCTTATTCATGTTTCTTTATGCATAGTGAGAGAGGTTTAGTGAGTTTGAAAAGAAACTTATCAGTGATACTCATTTATATAATTTCTTAATAAGGTGGTAGTCATTTTTAAACCAAACCAAACTTTGAAACTTTCTCTAGCTCTACATTATGAAATGTAGTATATGAAACTGATATTAATAGGAATAATAATGAAAACTATTTCTTAGAGTGGTAAGGAAGATTAAGTGAAGTAATAAAGCACTATACCAACTTCTGGAAATAGTAGGTACCATTAAAAATATTCTACAGATTATTTAAAATATTTACCACCTTCTTAATAATAATAGAAAAATTTTTTTAAATATTTATTTCTCAACCAGCCTATCATAGCTCTTTGATCTCAGTCTTTAAAGAAAAAAAAAATCCCTGAGGAAATATTGTATGCCTTTATCTCTAGGATGACATTCAGCTATCAGTCACTGTGATGTGTTGAACTGCATACCCTAGAAACTCATATGTTGAAGTTCTAACACCCAGAACCCCAGAATGTGACCTCATTCGGAAATAGAGTCAATGCAGATGTAATTAGTTAAGATGAAGTCATGCTGAAGTAGGATGGGCCCCTTATTTAATATGACTGGTTTTCTTATAAAAAAGGGGGAAAAGTTGGAGATAGACATACACACACAAAAGGAAAACATGTGAACAGGCAGAGATGAAGGTGATACAAGACAAAGAACACCAAAGGTTGCAACCAAACCGTGAGAGGCTAGGAGAGAGACATGGAACAGATTCTCTTCTTTGATCCTCTGAAGCATCCAATTATGCTAAAATCTTAATCTCAGACCTTTTGTCTCCAGAACTGAGAGACAACTTCTATTCTTTAAGCCTCCCAGTTTGTGGTACTTTGTTACTGCAACCCAAAGAAACTAATACAGTCACTCTCTGGACCAGTTTATCCTTAGGTTATAGTCATGTTAAACTTAAATTTGATTTCATTTGGTTTCTATTTATTTTCCCTTTTCCACTCTTCATATTTGTTACATCTCTTTAATAGATGAACTATCCTCTTGTCTTAATGTTTCTTCTTACGATAGTCTTTCAAGTTTTTTCACTACCTTGGTTTCTTTTCTCCTAATATATTCCTAAATATAGCATGGTGCCTAAAACTGAAAATGGCATATGGTCTGGATAATGCAAAGTAGAGCAAAGCATGAATCACCCTTGTTCCAGACACGATTTTTTCAAATGACACAGCTCAAGGTGGCAATTTTGGCAGCCACGTTAAACTGCTTACCCACATTAAATGAAAATCTTAGTTTCCACATATGCTTCTCCTAAGTCATATATTCTGTATTTTTTTCTTGTTGCAGCTGATATTTTTTTTGATCCAATGATAAAACTTTAGTGTTTATTTCTGAAGAACTTCATATTGTTGCTCTGCCATATCATTTTAGCATATCAAGTATGACTTGGACCTAATTCATTCATTTAAGTCACAAGTAAAATTATTGAAATGTACAGGGCAAGAACAGATCCCTAAGCCACATTATCAGAAACTTTCTCCAAGCCAGTCTTTACCTATTAAGTATTAAACTGGGATATATCGTATCAATCAGTTACCAAGAAATATAGCTGTACTAATACCAAGCCCATAATTTTGTCACAAGCTTAAAGAAACTCAATTACTTTAATAAAATCCAGATAAGCTCTATATCTACAATTCCTCTGATCTACCAGCCTAGCAATTCTGTCAAAAAAAAAAAAAATGAAGCTACTCTAACATCATTTGTTCTTGGAGAAACCAGGCTGACTCTGTGTGATCCTTGCTAAGTAATGTAACACACTTCTTCATTTCTTGAGAAATTGGCTCTCAAATTTAGCTGAAATCATATCCAAATTCATTATGTCGCTTTCTCTTCATACATCTAAATGAGCTGCAAAGTTTAATATATTTAATATAATCATGATAAAATTAAATCTTAGTTCATTTTAGAAAATCAACCTGAAATTGTCTAAAAGATGAAAAAATGTTTTTCAATGAAAAATATATTTCTGGTTTACAGTACTGCAGTTTTTTCAATCATGCAATAAGAAGCTATCAAACATGCTTTTGAAAAAATAAAGTGATTTATCTCAGAATTGAATGAGTGACTTAAAACTTCAGTGCTGCTTTTCTACTAGATAAATAGAGTGTTTTATCTTGATCTTACTTCTAATCCTTCATTTACAACTTTTCCTTGGATGTTACTTGGCTTACTCCCTCAGCTCCTCCTAAGATTTTGTTTAAAAGCTCCCTGCCCCCTCTCTGAAAAAAAAAAAAAGACACTCCATCACTTTCTATCCCCTTCTTTTATTTTCTTTATAACACATCATTGCATTATTTTTTATAGTTGCTTGTTTATTTATATGTATTCTGTCTCTTTTACTAGAAGATAAACTGCACAAAAGTAGACAATTTATCTTATTTTCACAGCTATATACCCAAGGTTTAGAAGAGTGCCTGGCACATAGCAAGCTCTCAACAAATATTTGCTGAATGCGGAATGAAAGAATGCACAGAAATCTCAATGATATTTATTAAATAAACTTGACAGCAAGCATAGTAAGAGGGTGGAAAAGATGAGACAGTCAAAACCATATCACAACTGAAAGAAAACTCTTTGAAACATGTTACACAATTAATTAAATGTAAAGTAGTTTAGTTGAAAATAATTTCAAAAACTTTTTATTTTAATGCAGTCCCATTTATTTTTTTTGTTTCCCTTGCCTAAGAAAATATATCAGAAAAAAATTACTAATAGCAATATCAGAGGGTTTACTGCATATGTTTTCTTCTAAAAGTTTTATGGTTTCAGGTTTTACATGTAAGTCTTTAATCCATTTTGAGTTTATTCTTGTACTACATCGGGTTATTATGCAAAATTTATAAAGAACTCATATAACTCAACAACAAAAAACAAACAATTTAATTTAAAAAATGGGCAGAAGACCTGAATAGATATTTCTTCAGAGAGATTATACACATGGCCAATAGACATATGAAAAGATGCTCAAGATGACTAATCATCAAGGGAATGCAGATTAAAACCACAATGAGATATCACCTAACACCTGTCAGAATGGCTTTCATCAATAAATATTAATTTTTAAAAAAAGTGTTTGAGAGGATGTGAAGAAAAGAGAACACTTATACCCTGTTGGTGGGATTATAAAAGGGTATTTCCACTATGGAAAACAATTTGGAGGTTCCTGAAAAAATTAAAAATAGAACTACCCAGCAACTATACTTTCTAGGTATTTATGCAAAGAAAACCAAAACACTAATTCAGAAAGATCTATGCACCCCTACGATTACAGCAACACTATTCACAATAGCCAAGATGTGGAAGCAACCTAAATGCTCATCAATAGACAATTGGGTAAAGAAGTTATAGTGCATATATACTATGGATTATTAGCTACACATACACACACACACACACACACACACACACAAATGAAATTTTGCCATTCACTATGCCATGTATGGACCAAGAGGGTATTATACAAAGTGAAATAAGTCAGACAGAGAAGGATAAATATCATATGATTTCACTTATTTCTGGAATTGAAGGAACAAAAGAAACAAACCAAATGAAAACAGACTCATAGACACAGAAGACAATCTGGTAGTCACCAGAAGGAAAAAGGTTTGGAGGGCTGGATGAAAAAAGTGAAGGGAAGAAGAAGTAAAAATTAGTGGTTATAAAATAGTCAAGGGAATGTAGAGTACAGCATAGGGAATATAGTCAACATATAATGGCTATATGTAGAGACAAATGAGAGCAGGAGTAATCAGGAGGATCACTTTATAAACTATATAAATGTCTAAAAAGTACTATATACTTGAAACTAATATAAAATAAAAATTTCTTAAATTAATTTCAATATTTTAAAATTATTTTTTAATTAAAGTTGGCATATGATATTATATTAGTTTTAGGTGTGCAACATAGTGATTAGACATTTACATAATTTATGAAGTGATCACCTTGACAAATCTAGTACCCATCTGACACCATACATAGTTATTACAATATTATTGACTATATTCCTTATGTTATAGTTTACATTCCCATGAGTATTTTGTAGCTACCAATTTGTACTTCTTAATCCCTTCCTCTTTTGCACCCACTCCCTCAAAACCTCCCATCTGACCACCGTCAAAATGTGCTCTGTATCTGTAAAACTGTTTGTTTTCTTTGTTTTGTTCTTTAGATTTATATGTAAGTGAATCCCATAGCATTTTTTTTATCTGGCTTACCCCATTTAGTACAGCACCCTCTAGGTTCATCCATGTTGTTGCAGATGGCAAGATTCCTTTTATTTTCTTTAATAGTTGAGAAATATTCCATTGTATATAAGTACTACCTCTTATTTCCCTATTCATCCACTGATGGACACTCTGATTGCCTCCATATCTTCGTTATTGTAAATAATGCTGCAGTGAATATATGGATCCACATGTGCCTTAAAAGTAGTTATATTTTGGGTTTCTTTAATAAATATCCAGAAGTGGGATCACTAGCTCCTTCTTTGTCTCTTGTTTTAGCCTTTGTTGCAAAGTCTGTTTTGTTCGGTATAAGTATTACTATCTCAACTTTGTTTTGTTTTGCTTGCATTTTTATGAAAATTTTTTTCCATCTCTTTACTTTCAATCTGTGTGTGTCTTTCAATCTGAAGTGAGTCTTTTATAGGCAGTAAATGCATGGGTCTTGTTTTCTTGTTCATTCAGCCAACTATTTTTGATTGGAGCACTTAATTCATTTTCATTTAATTATAGATATATAGTTTTGCTATTTTATTATTAATATATTTGATCTCTTCTCCTTTTCTATTTCAGCATTCCTCGTAGTAGTAGTTTGGTGTTGATGAAATTCTTTAGGTCTTCTTGTCTGGGAAGTTCTTTTCTGTCCTTCAATTCTAAATGATAGCTTTGCTTGGTAGAGTAATCTTGGTTGTAGGCCCTTACATTTCATCACTTTGAATATTTCATGCCAGTCTCTTCTGGCCTGCAAAGTTTCTGCTGAGAAATCAGCTGACAGTCAATGGGAGCTCCCTTGCAGGTACTTTTTTCTTAACTGTTGTCTCTTGCTACTTTTAAGAGTCTCTCTTTGTCTTTAACCTATTTTAATTATGATATGTCTTGCTGTGAGCCTCTTTGAGTTCATCTTGCTTGGGACTCTCTGTGTTTTCTGGGCTTGTGTATCGATTTTCTTTGCCAGGTTAGAGAATTTTTCCATCATTATTTTTCAAATAGGTTTTTAATTCCTTGTTCTCTCTCTTCTTTTTCTGGTGTTCCTATGTTATGAATATTGGTATACCTGATGTCCCAGAGGTCTCTTAAACTAGGATTCCCCTACCTCAACACCACGGACCAATACCAGTCTGTGACCTGTTAGGAACCAGGACAAACAGCTAGAGGTGAGTGGCGGATGAGCAAGTGAAGCTCCATCTATATTTGCAGCTTCTCCCCAGCACTAGCATCACCACCTCAGCTCCACCTCAGATCATCAGGCCTTAGATTCTCATAGTAGTACTGGTCCTTGGTGCCAAAAAGGATGGGATCCGCTGCCTTAAATCATCCTCATTTTTTTGGATTCTGTTTTCTTGTTGCTGTTCTGATTTAGTGTTTTCTGCCACTTTATCTTTCCAATCATCGATTTGATCCTCTGTTTCATCTAATCTACTGATTCTCTCTGATGTATTAATTTCAGGTTTTATATTCTTCACTTCTGACTGATTCTTTTTATGTTTTCTACTGTTTTTATGTTTTCAATCTTTTTTAAAGTTTACACTGAATTCATCTACTCTTCCTCTAAGTTTATTGAGCAAGCTTAAATCAGTGTTTTTGAAGTCTGCTTATCTCCATTTTGTTTAGTTTTTTATTCTGCAGCTTTGTTCTGTTCTTTCATTTGGAACATGTTTCTCTCCCTTTTACCTCTGAGCTCTTATTTTTGCCTTGTTAAAATTTATTATCATACATATATCTTTATTGCCTATGCTATGAATTATCTTTTATAATCAGAAGAATAAGAAAATTATTTAAATGAGTAATTTAAATAAGCACCTATTTAGGTTTAATTTTAGTTTTGCACTTCTTTCTTGGTTTATATTATTAGCACTGTGTTTAACATTTATTAGAAATACATAGTGCCAGCCCTCCTCCCCACCCTTCAGTAAATGCTTCAGGAGGAAACTCGCGTCACAGGTGGCGGCATTCTGGCAGCAGAAAGAAAGGGGGAGGTGAGAAGGCTGTGCTGGTGGCCTGGTCCCATCTGTGCACCTTGTCCCTGCAGGGTCTGAATGGGCAAGTTGAGCATGACAGGTCTAGCAAGGCGGCAGTGATTCCAATGAGCAACTGTAGTCCCCCATGAGACTGCTAGTAGCTGACTGTGCCTGAGCCTGGTGTTGGTGTGGCTGCCTCAGAAGATATCTCTGCTCATGCTCAGAGCCTGCTCACGCTCCATGTATGTGAACAAGATGCACAGCCTGGGCAGGCAGTTGGTGTGTGGGTGGCAGGAAGGAGAACCACCAGTGGTGTATGTGCGACAGAGAGAAATTGTTTAAATCCCAGGCTGTACTCAGAGTTACCTTGATTAGGAATACAGATCTTTTTAAACAACAGCATTGAGAAATTAGGCTAGCTACTTATTGTTTTATCATTTTTGTGTGTTATCTGTTTTTAGCCTGTTTATGTCTAGAACATCTATCAATGGATGGCTAGAAAGAGACTCAATGTTTGTGTTTTCACCAGATCAGATTCAGGGACTGCTTAAAATTAATCCAGACTGGAAAACCCATAGAATTCTTGATTTAGGTGGTAGAGATGGAGAAGGCACAAAAATTATGAGCCCTCATTTTGAAGAAATTTATACCACTGAGCTCTCTGAAACTATGATATGATAGTGTCAGAAGAAATAGAGTGCTTTATATAAGTGAATGGCAGAATACTAGGTTTCTGTATGATGTCATCAGCTGCTTGAATTTGCTGTGATTGGCCCCTAACTTTGTTAAAAGACATCAGAAGTGTCTTGGAACCAACTGGAAGCAGGGTCATCCTCTGCCTAGTCTTATTCTTTCATCCCTGTGTGGAGAACATAGGTGGCAAGTGGGTGAAACCATCAGAAATTTTGGAAATCAAGGGACAGAATTAGGAAGAACAAATGAATGGCTGAAGTTTTCAGAAAAGCTGAATTTTTTTAATCAAAGCTTTCACTAGACTGCCGTGCCTGTGTAAAGAGACATGTACAATGACTACTATGTTCTAAGTGATGCCATTTTTTTTCTCAAATCAATATAAGCCCTCAGAGACCAGAGTCTTCAGAGCCTACCCCAAGAGTATACTCTCTGGAAAAGGGCCTGCATTCTCCACTAAATTAAGGGAGGGCCTTTAGGAACTTTCATTTCAAGTACCAAGCAGAAAGTTGAAAAACAAATATACTAATACTTTCTTAGTACTCTATAAAAAGAATAATTTTGAAAAATGAAAATGCAACTCTTTTAGCATTTTTATCAACTCTTACTCAGTAATGTAGGTCTCACTCCAGTTATGGAAGATATTTTTTATACTTAATTGCAGTGGGGACTCACTCCCAGTCAAAGCAATAGTCATGACTTCATACAGAACCAATAAATATGAATTGTTTTTAATAAAATGAAGACTGGCAAAAAAAAATAATAAAGGTGTCTTCAGTTGCAAAAATTGGTTATAAGATATAACCACTGATATCCTTTCATGTTCAGAAATTCTATCATTATTCAAGAAAATGTTTTTAATCATGCTAATAAGCTTTTTTGATTAAAAAAAGAAAGAAATACATAGAGCCTTTGAACAAGTAGATACTTAATGACTATCACTCTTCTACAGACATGGCCTGAAAGTTCTATGGTTCATTTGAAGAAAAAAAAAATGTACGATTAAAGATTTGCACAAACTCTAAAAAAAATTAAATTTTTTTTAAAAATGTGGAAGAACACCCAGAATTTACTTTAATGCACTGTTGAAATTGAACTAACCACCAAATTAATGACTAAATAAGCAGCTGATGAATATATATATAATATTTATTAATCAAATTATTCTTAGTGTCAAGTAAACAACTAATACATTACAATGTAATATACTTTACCACTTATGAAATACTCCCACATAGTTTAAATATACATCAGTAGTTGCCATTTTTAGAATTTAATTTTTTTCAAAATGCCTTAGGCCTTTGCATTAGCAGAGTTCTTAAAAAATTGATCTTTAAAATCAGCTCTCTAAGACAGTAGAACACTCTCATTCTTTGTCATTTACAATTCACAGAGAAAAGAGATGGCAGGAAGAGCATATGTTGTGGAAGAAGAGATATGAGGTCCAGAGTACTAGGGCAGTCACCTGGTTGCTATGAGACAGAATCTACTGCTGTCCCACTTCTAATGTTTTTTCTCCCCATCTTCACTGAGAATTTCAAAAAGATATTGGCTGATCCTTGTATTTTAGTCAATTCTGAAGGAGGCCTGAAGGACTCTAGTTGTTCACAGACCCCACTTCAAAAGACATTGTGATAGAATGATACTGAATAGTGACTGCTTTAGAATTAAAGAGCATGTAGGGATATGAATATAAAAATGCCTTCACCCTCAGATTCCTTTATAAACCAGGTCATAACTCTAAAACTCAGTACAGAATGAAGCTCACATTTTCTATACTGCAGCAAGGAGTAAACAGGTGGGAGAGTTTATAGCTATTTAGTTCCTTCTGAGCATTACTTTGATTGATGTTAGTACATTAGTGCAGGTAAGTAAGTTTAAAGCAAGAAAAAAATCATAATAATGGTTCTCCTATTGGCTATGTTACTCAACTACAGCAGAAAAAAGAGGAAAAATTATTTGGATTGAAAAGTGCTGAGGAGAAAACATATTTACTCACCTATAAAGTCTGTTTCAAAGTTTTCTTATTTTAAGACATTATTGATCAGGCTGCACTGACTTTGCCTTTTGGCAACTTATTTAAAGAAACACATTTCAGTTGCTGTAATCTAAAGTAATGTTTACCATTGTAGTCTACATTTAACACATTGTAGTTATTTTTAAAGTTAATTTTATTTTGTCATGTTGAGATATTGTGTTTTTTTTTCCTTTTCATTTGATCTTGTCAATTCTAAAAGTCCCTCACTTAAGCTTTACAGAACAAACCATTCTTCTTTGGAGAGCCTATAAAACAATAACACAAGAATAAAATAATGAGCTCAAAGAGAGATGAGGAAATAAATGTTCAGGAAGATTGGACTGATACCACACAGCATAAAACGGCAATTTTTTTTTATAAGGGCAAATTTTTATTTCTCATCCTACTAAAGAAATTGATATGCTGCCTATTTTAACTGATCTTTATGATTCTGAATCAAAATTTTTTAGAATACTCTAGAGAAAATTCAAACCAAATGTTATTACAAAGTAAAAAATAATAATAATTAGTAAAAGATTTACCAAAGATAATAGTACAAACTCTTCTTGGAAATGGGAGAGGCTTATGGTGCATTTTAATTATACTTTGCTTACTATCAGAATGTATCTCATTTGTTTGAAAATTACATAGATTGTATGGATTTTTTTATGAAAGAGACTTTTTTTGGTGAAAGTGGAGTCATAATGGTATAAGGGTCTTCATGAGGATATCACAATTATCTCTTTGCTTCCAGGTAGAATTTGTTTTTTAGATTTCTTTAAAATTTAGGCTCAGATGTTTCCAGAAATAAATATTTCGCATTAGCAACAAACTCCCTTGCAATCAGTACAACACTGATTTTATAATCAAAGTGATCTGAATGACTAGAAGGAAAAATGTTCAAAAAGAAAAGAAAAGAAAAGTGAAAGTAGTAGTTGATAAGAATTTAAAGCTAGAGCACATGGTAAAAGACATATAAAATTAAACAGTATTTAATTTTAATACTTATTTCATATCCCATCTTTTTTCTGAAAGTTTTAATAAGATAAGAATATTTAGTATTAATAATGCTTAATTTTCTTTTAGGAAAAAAATAATCCATTGAGATAATTACTGATATTTCAAATAACAGTAAACATACATTCCATCATATCTAAAAATATTTTTTTCAAAACCATTGTCAAGGTCACCTTTATAAAGCATCTACATTGTTTTAAAACCAAATTGCACATGTGTAAAGAACTGGCTTACCTTGCAGTCTTCTTGGAAAAGTAAGTCAAACCTAATGTCTTGCTAAAATGATGTTCTCAACAAAATTAGTTGCTATAACTTTACAATCTCACACATTAGAAGTTTCTACAAACTCATAAATTAAAAATCATCTAGTATATGTCTATTATATTCCAAAAATGATCTCATAGAAATATAACAAGAAAACAGCATTCTATAAGAAAAAATCTATAGCATATTTTATTCATCTTGGGTAAATTTTTGCTTTTCTAGTAAAGAGGGAATGAAAAATTATTTTGCTTCAAATATCACCTGCAGTCATTCATCCTCACAAAACTAATTCCTAGATGAGATATTTATTCAGTTTTTCAGCATACTACATTGAGTTAGGATTAAGAGTTCTATAGAAACCTCAATGACACAAAAAGCATGTTTCCTTATTCTTGCAGCAATCATGCAATGACATATAGTGGTGTTATTCATATGACCTTGAGAACCAAATTTTTAAAATTGATGAAGCACTGGTTTTGTACTCAGTGTGCTTAGTGCATAATAACAGGTTGTCATCACCTTTCGATAACTCTAATCTCATTCCATTTCATCGGTATGTAATGGGTCTAGGTTATGACAAAGACCCCATGTGAGAGCACACATGTGCATGGAAGCCATCTTTATGCAAAAGGTGAGAAACCTAGTAGAAAAACATTTAAATTTGTTTCCCGAAGACATAGTAGGGCAGCAGATGTTGCATAAAAACCCTCTTGTCTTTCACTCTGTCATAGCATATAAAATAAATGTGAAGAGCCAGCAAGTGCCTCACAATGCCAATCACTAATCTGAGAAAGAGACGTTGCTATTGACAACTGGAAACTTTGGAAGCATATTAATCTGTTCCATATTGTCTGACAAAGTTGTAAGTAATTATCTTCTCATCTACACAATGTTTTCATAAAAATCATTTATGAAGTTGCAATGTTAGTGGGAAACAATAAGTAAACTTTCTAACTATAGCAGAAAAGAGTATATCTAATACATAAAAAGCTCACATCCTCTCAGTCATGGTTTCCAAAATTTGGATAATCATCAAAACATGTAATTGACATGTAATTTTACTGCCTTATGCTGTAAAAAACCTGAAGAACCATATTTGTCAGCTCTAGAACCTCATTGAGGTGGTTGTTATTATTATTATTATTAAATAATAGGAAGCATTTTAAAAATCTATGATTATAGTGTTGTAAAGAAAAGAAAGAATAAACACCTAAAAGTACAAAGTGTATAATTTTAGAATGTAACACAGATTTTTAAATGAAATAACTTTAGCTTTATGAAAAATTCCCCACATTATCTTATCACATTCTCATATCACAGACTAAAGAAAGAAAATGCTTGTCATCCTCCACAGATCAGTCTAGAAAATACTGCTTTATGTGTTACTTTAGAAAAAGCAAAAAAGACTTTTAAGATTTGGTGAAAATTAAGGTTTATAATTTGTGTAGCATGCAGTTATGTCGCTGAAAGAGTGACTTACCTGCTGCTGCCAAAATCAGTGACAGATTTTGACACAAGCTGTGAAAGAGGCATCTGTGTGACTAATGGCCTGGCGCACACATTCACTTGGTGGCTGAGTGCCAATATTTTATCTGGATGGTTAGCTTCAGGCTCAGATGTTTCTACTTAAGTAATTCTTGAATGGGACTCCAAAAGCAAGCAACATAATTTCTGTGAATTCTATCTCCTTATCATCTCTAGACTCTGTCACTTCTTCATCCAACCCATCGCCAAATATTCTCTTTGAATTCCGCAGAAAGTCTCTTCCCTTAGTGGAATACCAGAGAAGCAAAAAGTGGATCACTGGAAGTAGAATGTTTGAGTGCCAGACAGTGACGCATCAGTGAGACTTGATAATATGACTTAGACTTCCAAGAAATGTTATTTATGTGTGGATTTACCTGTACACCAAAGCATTTTATTCTACAAGTGAAGGGAGTATCTCTTCTCCATCTGGGAATTACTACCCTTCCAGACTCCTCAAAACAGATCTTCTTTGAAGACTTTCCTTGCCCTTCTCTATCTTACCCATAATAAAGGTTAAAATAAATGAAGTCAAGTAAGGTGAAACCACACATGAAATTAGGCCTTAAAAAATATATGTGAGGAACTCCTACATACTTTTCAGAAAAGGGCTATAACTTTAGCTTTATATATGCTAGTAAGTAACTTAAAAGCAGAGCACAATAAGTAATGATTCAGTGTTTATGTGCTCATAAACAAACCAGTTGCAAAGGAAAATACAGTTATCACTGGTACTGACATGAGAGAGAAATTTCTCCCGTAGGCCTCCATAAAGAGAAAACTGTGTAATTCAGTGAAGAATCATTAACAATAGCCTCATAGTAAACAGAGTGAGTTTTAAAAATCTGTTTCTTCGAAAGTCACTCAGCATAAGCTTATGCAAAATGCCACTACACAATTTAATGAAAGCATTCCCATGGGATTTAAGAGTAGATAGGTGAATGGACAGATGACATGTTCTTCAGACAATCTTTTATAAATATTGTTTCTCTGAGCTGAGCTTTTGATAAGTATTAAATGGCAGAGAGTTGAAGATTATATTCACTGACAAGTACCTAGAGTGCAGCAATTCTGTTTTTCCTATTAAGTGCAAAGCCATATGTTTTAACAGCTCCTTGACCCAGAGACTCGATTAACATTTTCTTATGAAAGTTGATGAGTCTGACAGAAACAAATGCTTGAAGAGAAAGCCACTCCATCTGCACATGGAGATAAATAAGGGAATACCTATGGATAAGTCCAAGATTATTTTTAAAAATTACTTTCCTGTTCAGAAATATAAATTTTAATCAAAGTGCCAAAGATCCAGTGCCACATAATAAGAGTATAACAATTTCAAGCTAGGTTAATTTGAACATTTTAACAAAATACCATGCTACTTATTTTTGTTCCACCCTGCTACCACCACCTGCCTCCAAGGATATTTCATCTCAATCAATTCCAAGGGAAGGAGCATGCTACTCAAAACAAAGGTAATTTTTGTCAATTCCATTAATAGGTGGGGTATTCATTGTGATAAGAAAATTGAAGACCAGAAAAATAGCTGACTTTATTTTTCTTATACACGCTTGCATGTAAAAACTGAAAAGTAGAGCTAAGATTGGACGTTACCCTGCTGGGAGAAATTCCAGCCATTTCTCTCTCCTTTAGTCTGTTCTAACTCTTTCTCCCAGACACATAAGGTAAAAAGATCTGAGAGTGCTGGTCAGAAGTGCTGCCTCCATAAAAATCCTCCTAAAAAAAGAACAGCAGTTTACACTGGCTACTGTCTTGTTTTAAAGAAAGTATTTTGCAATTCCTAATCTTACTGAAATGGGCACCCTGAGTCATCAAAGTTCCATCTAGGGATTTGAAACAAAAGCTTTTTCTTTGGACTGGCCATATATATATTAATTGCCCACAGAGGACTTAAAGGGAAATTGATCAAAGACAATTTATATGAATATATATGGCAAAATATAATCATAATGTTGTATAATAGTTGTCAAATGGTGGAATAATAGTGTCTTGAACTTTTTCTTTGAAAAAATGCAATTTTAAAATTAATATATCTAAAAAGAAATTAGCAGATATTTTAAATAAATTATCTAAAAGATAATTATATATAATTTGATGAGAATTAATAGTTTTCCATAATAAAAATGGAGGGATGGAAAAGGGT
Source organism: Macroglossus sobrinus (assembly GCA_004027375.1). NCBI lineage: Eukaryota > Metazoa > Chordata > Mammalia > Chiroptera > Pteropodidae > Macroglossus > Macroglossus sobrinus. Next base: position 63,681 of record PVKZ01003640.1, on the reverse strand, counting down.
CTAGATCTCATCAGGTGGGCTCTGCTCAGAGAGTTGGTCATTTTGATTCCTTTTTCTAATTTTAATTTCATCTAACCATACTATCAATCCAGGAATTAGTGGGGATTTATGCACTGTTGTTATTGTTTGTTTTTATTACACACACACACACACACACACACACACACACACACACACACACGCATAGTTAACAATGTAGAGATTAAGAAACTAATAATTTTCCAGGACAGAGGATAGAAAAAATTAGCTTATTCTTAGTGACAATCTATCATAGAAAAGGGAAATAGAAACCTTCCTATCTCAATACTCAAGGTAGTTTTATAAAGTCTGCCCTGCCCTCCAACTCTTCAGGGGTTCAGGACCACTACATAAAGTCTTCAGTAGCAATTTTCTTAACCCTCATTGGGGTAACAGAGTATATTGACTTTGGTGGAACAAGCTAACTGGGACATGCAAAAAAAAATTGCTGCCCACAGACAGGCAACATTGGGCTGGGCTGGAGAAACTGTGAGATCAGCCCCCCAATTAAAAGGCTAACTAACTGTGGGGCAGAAAAAAAGAAGGAACTTAAACATAGATTACACCATCGCAGTTGAAGATTTTTTTACAATGTGAATTCATGCAAGATGCATCATGGTATGAGACAGTCATCCCCTACATTCTAAGAAAACCCACAAATCCATATAACTATGTACATATGCATATCTGAATAGATGTGTATATATATGTATCTATAAATAATATCTATATCTGCAACATCCTTTGTCTACTTTTGATTTGGTCATCATGATTGTATCAAATGTTCATTCTCTTCCTCTTTACACTTGCTATAGGAATATGTCATTCATCTTTTCTAATCTAGCTCATTCTCTAAGTTACTAGAAAATTTGATCCATGATTAAAATTTTTAAGGAACAGAAAAATAGCTGCAAATTTGCAGTTACTTCATCAACAATAGTCAGTTATGGTCGCTTTCTTCATGCTAAAGGTAGGCTTTTTCATGGTTAGCTAGGCTGTGGAGCATGCATAGCACATAAATCTCTATATATAGCTCCACTCACTTTAGTATACAAGAAATAATTTGGAATGCAAGTGAGTACGAGTGACTTTACAGGGATAACATTATATCTGCTTAACTGAAGATTTCAAAACCAAGTTCAGATCAGAATCACACAGAGTTTCTCTCTCTGGAAAAACCACTGGACACTGTTCCTTTTCAGGCTCTTGGAATGCTACGTGCACAAGACACTAAATTTTGGAGACCCCACATCGATAACATGATAAAGGAGAGAGAAGCATGACTAGGCTTCAAATGAAGCTTACTTGATTGGTAAAGCACAATGACTTGCTATCATAGGATCCTTTCCATTTAATTGAAATGCAATGAGAAAAATCCCATTATAGTGAACATTTACTATAAATTGAAAGGCTCATCATTTGATGGCCCACCACCACCACAGAAGGAGAAAACTTTTTCACTGGACTCTTTTTGTCCATTATTCATTCAGTTATTCACTATAACTATTACAAAGCATCCATAAAATTTAAAGTGAGTTCAATAAAAAAAAAGTGCATGTCATGGGGAAATTCTTCCCCCAAAAAACTCAATAAGCAGTGAATAGAGTTAAACTTGATCAAAATTTATGTATTATAAATAAAAATGGTCTAGGTGGTGTTAGAACATTTTTTAACTCAAGATTTATGTTATCTATAAAAATATTGTAAGAGAAAGTTTATCTCTTACCTGAACTAAAACTTTACTCAAAAATTTTATCTCAGTATATAATCAGCCAGAGGTCAGACAAAGATTAGTCCTGAAAGAATTAATCTAGGTTCTACTTTGCTTCTCCTGACGCTCTTGAAGAAGAATTTTACCTTTTTTAAAAAAGCATGTTAGGAAAAGACTAAGCATAAGTGTTTACAGAGAGTAACCAATATAGACTAGTTATAAGGATTAACACTGGTGATAGAGTAGTATAGTTGGAGGTGAGGAAGTAAAGTAGGAAAGTTGCCTCCTAAGAGGACTTCTGCTCGATCACTATCCCTTAGAAATACTTTACTGAATGTATTCTTGTATTATTTGTGTAATTGGAAGCAAATTAAATGAATATGAATATATTAAATGAACACATACAGATAAATGTAGAAAGGAAAGAAAAGGAAGAGAGAGAATATGTGAACAAATGCTTCAGGCCAAAAACCCAGGATGAAAGAATCAGACAGAATTCTTAACTAGAATTAAGTACTGATGTTACATCAAATTTTGATGAAAACTATAACACCATTATACATTTGTCCATATAGATAAATAGACCATGAAAGTTAGTCTTTTACAATTATGATCACTTTTCTCAAATAACCTCTCTGGACAGGTGTTCAGTTTCCTTTCTTTTCTCTTCCAAGTTCCTTAATTACCTCCCCTGCTTTCATATCTCTCCTAATCCGAAGGATCTTTTTTAAATCTCATTCTTTATTATCCCTAATGAGTAAGCACTCTACAGCCATCTGGACCATGCTTTACTATTTATTTCTCACTTACTTAGAGTTTATGTGTCTCTCCAACATTAATGAATATAAAGGAACAGCCCGCTAGGACACAGTGCCTGGTATGACTGCTGGGCTGGGCAGGGGGATAAGGAATGAGATTCGGGAAATCAGTTTGGTTAGGTAATGCTCCAAGTTTCAAAGGTCTTTTTAATGTGGACAACTTTTATCTCCCAAAATGCTTGTTAAAGGTTTTATAGTTGCCTTTTAACTAATAACTAAATTCAATATGCCTTTTGGAATTAAAACCAGTATAGTCTGGTTTAAAGACCAAATTATCTTCTCTTTTGTCAACATATGTTAGAGTCTGCTTCTAAATCTTATTTCTAAACTCTTAGTTAGATTCAGAGGTATTAACTGTAAAGGACTTTTTTTTTCTCATCTAGAAGACATTTTGGAGGTTATTTTGATTGACCAAGAACTGTATCCATAATGAAATAAAGACAAAAGATATTTTTCTTATTTTTTCCTCAGGGTTAAATTAAAATGTTCTATAGATTTATTAAGGACATACTGAATCCAGAATATTTATGACTATAACATTCTCTGTTGAAATCATAGAACTCCATACAATTTGAATGAAACATTCTAGTAATAAAACATTTAACATTTACTAAGTACTTATTATATGCTGGGCCCTGAGCCATGAGGCAGTGGGGCAGGGATTCCACAAAACCAATTCCAACCACAAAAACATTTTCAAATGGGTGCTAGGTAAAATGGGCAGGAGGAATGAGCTTAATAAAACTTGATAGATTAGAGGAAAATATGAATGTTAGGATTTGCTTTGCCATTTGTTCATGGCAGCCCCTCTAGCTAACACAAATATTCTATTAACTAGCCTCCCTCTTTCATCTCCTTTAAAATCAATCTACTTTAACATAGATTATATTGAGCTTCTAAAAGTCTTCATAAAAAAAAGTATCATGTTTCTTCTCTACTTCTAGATATTTCTTCCTTGTCTATTAACTTTAATATATTTTATTCCTCTCTAAAACTTTTATTAAATCTTTTTAGGACCAAAGAAGGGTGTAAATAAATTAAATAGTATTGATTTAGTGTCTCTTAATACACTATCATTATCTAAGTCTTACACTTCTGTTGTTGCAGTTATATCTAAAAGTTCTGGGTGCTCTTTGTTCTGTAGAAGTAGATAAATTAAAATAGAATCAATAGTATAAGAATAAAAGAAATCAAGGTTAGCAGAATCTACTAATGAATCAAGATACAAAGCTCTGAAAACAAATCCCCAAACTGGTTTCAACTTCCTCCTAGCTATTGAAACTTTTTTAAAAATTAGTGTTTAGTTTAGGCAGCTTAAAATTGTTCTCTTCCTACCTGGTATTAATATACATAGGAACACTTACAGAAAATATCTCGGTGAAACTAAATCAACATTAAATTTCAAATGTGAGAACATGAATCTCTACTCTTCTATTGACATAGTTTTCTAACAAATGAAAGATTCCACAGTGGGGGGAAAATCTATTTTTCAAGTCTATTACAGACAAAATCATCAATATCAGTTATAGTCCAAAAAATCCAATTTATGACTTGTCTAAAAGGAACACATCTCTTCCTTCTCAGAAAAAATGTGCACCTCACAGTATAATTTGCGATGTATGACAATGGCTGAATCAGAAATATATATGAATAATGCATATATACATGCATGCGGGCCACATGTTAATAGAAAATCTCTTAATAAAAAGGGGCCACAAGTTTATCTAGAGACTGTTAGGAAGTTTTTTTTTGTTTTTAATTTTCGGGTTTTTTACTGAATAACTCTTCATCTGCCCACACGTGAGAAATTATAGCCTTGATATTAATTATAGCTATGAAAGTGTTACCTGAAAAATTAATTTTTATGCTGTTCATAAAGGTAGATAAACCAGGGAGAAAGTACCATTGATATAGACAAGAAGTTTTTCTAGAGTCCAATGAGACTATCTTTTGCTGAGATTTTAATTTTAGTTACATTTGAGCTGTAACATCCATTAGTGGCAAATGTTCTTATTTCAAAAAGAAACACTAGGAAAGGACAATATAAAGTATTTTTTCCTTGTGACTGTCCTTATTAGTATGTATGTTCAAATTCATCAAACTAACGAGGCAATGTCATTATACGGAACAACTATATTGAGTATTGTAGAAGGATAAAAAAAGCTATTAGTTAAACACAAGTAGTCATAAAGTAATAATGAAGACAGTCAAGCAATATGTTGACTTCACTAATAACTATTGCATGTGTTGTAAAGGGTGGAATTTTAACATATTCATTTTTCCTCAAGCATAAATTACTGAAAGTTGCATTCTAAACTTAGGGCATTGTATAAAAACTTTTTACTTTACTATTAACTTCTAATATCATAACTTCTAATATATTAACTTCTAATATTATAAAAAGATGCTCATTTGTTTAATCTCAAAGTTAAAATAAATATCACCATTTTGTACATTTAATTGAAAATCTAATGAAAAATAATAAAATTTGGAGAAAATATAAACAAAATCCTTAATCTTTATCCTACTTCTAACCACTATCATCTCCAGAATATGATAGTAGTAAAATTAAACTCACAGTTAAATCATGCCATGAGCATTCTAAAATTAAGCAAAAATAAAAATTGTATAATTAGAAATGGGAAACTTGAAATATTTAATCTTCCTTGGAATTCCTGCTTAATGTAGTCCATTATTAGCTGATTTTTTTTATAATAACCTTATAATCTTCTATGGTCTCTATTTATGCAGCCTATCCAGAATGACATTAGATACAGCTCAATAAAACCCCAATACTAAAACTTTCTAAATCTACCAAAAAGGTAGAAAATAAGGAGTATTTCTTTTTATTTCACAGACTTGAAATTTTATTGAATTTCACCTATAACCACAGAGCATGCTGGAAGCCTCTTTCAATTGACCTTTCCCTGATATTGACAGAGTAAGTTAAGAGATATTTCTCCAGAAACTATATCCATTTCTACTGCCTGAACATTTAAGGAAAAAAAATAACCTATTTTTTCCCTATGCAATAGAATGCATTGCATCAGACTCTCTAAACATGTTAATCTTCAGCTTTATCACGATGTCTTTTTTCCCCTAACAGTTAAGTATTGCTAGGTCTAGATAAAAGTGTGAAGCTGGTAGTTCATTTATAGTACCTCCTCTCAGATTCCTTTTCAATGACTCATTTTGTCCTTCTACTACTATTCCAGCCTCCTCCAAACCTCCTGTGTCCTCATATTCTTCCCTGAATGTAAATCTCCTCATTCCAGCTTTTGTGTCCCAGTTTGTTAATTCATTCAATATTTACTGAGCACTGACTATGTGCCAGGCAGTAGACACTGGAGTATGTCTTTGCCTTCTTTCATGCACAAAAACAGCAGTCTGTTCTGCGTTCTATTCTTTCCGGGTCCTGTCCATGCTAAGATATTGATCGGTGGAAATTGTGTATTGTACTAACTTTCAGGTTACATACGGTACTTAAAACTGATGTATGAATTTTAAGCAGCTGAGTAATTAAGTTGAAATCTTTCCTGGAATTTTCTGGGCCACAGGGTGTTTCTTGTGAAATAGATGGAAACAGAAGACTTTACAGTGAAATGGGTCAATGCAAGAGATACTAGAACTGAAATTAGGCTGATCTAGAAAAGTGAGGTAAATACTTTGAGGATTGACAGCTGCATGGAAAAGCAGAAAAGGAGGTCATACCAGGAGGTTTTAAGAGAATAGAGTAAACTAAAACTGCTACTTCTCTTCTGTACTTCGACAAGCAGCTTTCTTATTGGAGAGTCTGCTTCCAGTCTTGTTCCAGTCTTTCGTATATTTTTGACACCAGTGTCAGCTGTAGTGATTTCTCTGAAATAGTGTATTTGTTAACAATTGCTACATTAAAAATTACTCCAAAACCAAGTGATTTAAATTTATTATCTCCCAGTTTCTATAGGTCAGGAACCTGGGAGTGGCTCTCTCTGAATTATCACCTGTAGTAAAGTATATGCACTCATATAGTATTAAAGTTCTTGGTCCAGAGATTATCAAGAAAATAAGTACAGAGAGTTCTCCATTCTTTTGACTGTAATCCTACTTCTATCACTAGATACCACCCATTGTTTTGCATTTCATTGCAGCAAAACACTTCAAAAATTGTCTATAATCTTTGTTTTCAATCCCTCACAACTCCATTCTCTCTTGAAACTACTTCAGTCACATTTTTATCTCTATCCTGTTGTTCATTCCAATGGTCAGTTCTTTGTCCTGATAATACTTAGCTATCAGGAGTATTTAACAAAGCTAATCACCCTCTTCTTTCTGTTGAGCTCTGTTCATTGTCCAGGACACCATACTCATAGTGTCCATTCAACATCAGTGGTTATTCTTTACTGGATTCCTTTGCAGTTTCCTTTTTCTTTTTTTTTCCAGAGCAAGCCCAGGACATGCTCCTTTTCTATATCTATATTTATTCTCTTGGTAATCTCTTCCAGATTCAGTACTCTAAATACTATCTATATGCTAATAACTCTCAATTTATATCTATCTTTAAGCCAGAACCCTCTCCTGAACTCCAGGGCTATGTAATCATCATCTTACTTTTCAGCTCCACTTGGATATGATATCATGCAGGGTCCAGATAAGAAACAGGGGGCACACTGAAATTAGAAAATTTGAAGAGAGTTTACTGACAAAAATGACTATTTACAAAGGCGTGGGCAGAGTGTTAGAACCAAGGTAGGTAATGTAGTGGCTCTGGGCCAGTAGTAGCAGACCTGTTAAGACCCATCACTCTTAAGTGATGAGAGGAAGGGGCAATTACTAGAAAATGGAAAAAGGGAATTGTGTAGATGAGACCAGCGGGAGAATAATAGTAATTCAGGGAGGTAACATAGAGAACTGGAGAAGAATGTCTTGGTCAATTTTTATGAGATACTTCTGAAAATTCACACGTATGCATATGAATAGTCTCTAGTTTTGATATCTGTGGCAAACATTACATACAATTCTGCTTTTTGAATAATATTCCTGTCCCTATTCAATACTTTTTAAAAAACAGAGTTAATACAGGTGAGAGGTTAGGAACTGCCCTTAATTATATACTTGCGGTTTCACGTAAAGATTTGAAAAGGTCCCAGAAAATTAAATGTCTGCCGCAGCAAGTTTATAATGGTAAATGAGGAATTGGAGACATATTATTAAAAATAAATTTAAATATTCTCTTTTGCAAACCTTGCTAAGCTTTGCCTGTGTAAGTCAGTTCTGGCAAAGAAATTCTAACTGTGACAGTAATAATATGCGGATATATTTTGAAATTGTTCCAGGCTCAGAAAAATGCCAAGATAATTAGCAAGTTTACAAAGTGGGCTGTGCTACCTTTTCTAAACGAATACTATGAGCTTAATGAAAGTCTTTCCTACTTTACTGATATCTATTTTTGGAAAACAAGTTGTTCTAGCTCTTTTGTCAGAATTTAAATGAAATAATTTCTTCATAAGAAACAGTTACCACTTCAATGACATATGAAATTGGAGGTGTATAAAACAAAAGTAAAATTAGTATTATTTGGCAAAATGATCAATGGCAGAGATACATTTTGAGTATTACATTACATGTATACTTAGCTGCTCTCTGTATGTCAGCTTTTAAACTTATATTAAAGCTAAAACTGAGGTCAAGAAAGGTAATGATCTTTAAAAGTCAGCAACCAGAATCAGTCCCATTACATTTTAAACAGAAAAAATATATACTGCATCCTAGAAAGGTGTAGGGTTGTGTCAGCTTGCATTTTCAGCATGATACATCAAATTCTTTTCATGTCCATACAGTCATTTAAAATAATTTTATAGATCATTTATTCTTGTCATATATCTATTTTCTGTTCCCAATATATCCAATTTAATTTATTTAAAATGAAAGTAATATAATAAAATGCATGTTAAACCTCCAATTTTATGACTATAATCTTTGGGCTGAATTGTAGTAAGATTATTGCTCCCTCCCTAAGCTCTCTAGAAAGGTAGTAAAATAATTAGCAATTTATTTTGTTTGTTATGTGCTTATTATAAATATAGTAATAATAGCTAAATTTTATTGACTGCTTGTTAGCTCTCAGCCATACTGCAAACCAATTTAAACACATTAGCTCATTTAATATTCCTAACAACCCAGTGAGGTCAATAGTAATACCCTGACATATCCCCCCAAAGGCTTTAAGTTGTGGTTATCTACCAAGAGGCTACTTGAGAAAAATGTTTATGTTCATGAGGGCATGATTAGAATGATGGTTTATTAACTATAAGTGTTTCTATTATATCTGTTTCTCCACTGGCTCAAGGGACAGACTCTATTTCTAAGTGAGTGAAAGAATTGTGACATGTTCACATTTTAACAAGCAAGCTACTACTGACAGATGCTCTGTAAGCGAACACGCTCAGAAGAGTGTACTGTTTTTAGTCTCCTCTGGGGGTGATGCCTCTACTTGGAATTATAATTTCAGTTTCTGTTACTAAGAAAGAGGAGCAAAATATGACAACACAGGACACAGAGGAGAATGAAGGCAAAGTGGGGCTGTGAATCTTTAATTAACAGGATGTTCAGGGATGCCAGTGTATGAGCTCTTACAGCTGCTATGGAAGGCTGTATTTACAACGAATTCAGAAGACACTCACTGCTATCACTAACCTCAGGAGTTAAAAAGGCATTTTCCAAAGTTCTACTTAGTGGTGAGAAGGAAATCATTTCTTCTAGAAACCCGAAACCTATTTCTCTGAAAGCATGTTCATACTGTTAAATGGCTTGGTTAATGGAATGGTTCATATGTTCCAAAACTCAGTTTCTGAAACATTCAAAAGTTGCACTTGAGAAATGAAAGAAACAATCATAAGTAAAAATACTAAAGGCATAATGATTTCAACTAATGTTAAATTCCCAGAGGACTCAGGGAGCTTCCTAAATACTTTGGGAAAGATAAAAGTAACGCAGAATCTCCTGTTTTCTGAGTAAAATTATCGAATTTGATGATTTAGTGAAAATGTTTATTTAATTATGCATCAGAGGGTAATTGAAATTTTTTACAAAGTGCCAGTCACTGTTGCTAAGCACAAGAGCTATTTAGAAGAAAGACACATCCCTGAAGTTAAATAAATCACAGCCTACTTGAAGTGAATATCAAAACTTCCCATGGTAAGCCACAAGAAGCTTTAAAACAGTGATTTAAGGACGTAACCAGCACTTGCAGCAAACACTGTTATGACTCCCTCAGGATGTTCACAAACTGAAATAAGCAAAAATTAGAAACATTTACATCTACAAAAACAAAAAGAAATGAGTTCTAAAATTAAATTTATTGGGATGACATTGGTTAATTAAATCAAACAGATTTCAAGTGTACAAGTCAATAATATGTCATATGTATATTGCATTGTATGTTCATCACCCGAAGTGATGAACATACAATGCAATATATCAATTTCCATTTGTCATCATATATTTACTCCTTAAGCTTTATCTACCTCCTCTTCTTTCCCCCTCTCCATGGATAAACACGAAACTGTTGTCCATGTCCATCAGTCCCTGTTCGTTTGTCGTTTGTTTGTTGCTTAATCATATGGCTCTCTACTCTTTAACTTATTTCACTTAGCATGATTATCTCAAGATCCATCCATGTTGTTGCAAATTTCATCTTTTCTTATGGCTGAGTTAATATTCCATTGTATATATGTACCATAGCTTCTTTATTCAAACACCTATCAAAGGGCATTTCAGTTGTTTTCATGTCCTGGATACCATAAATAATGTTGCTATGAGCATCAAGGTGCATATATCTTTATGGATAACTGTTTTCAAATTTTGGAGTAGATATTCAGAAGATGGATTGCTGGGTAATTCTATTCTTAATTTCTTGAGGAACCTCCATACTGTTTTCCATAGTGGCTATACTAATTTACATTCCCACAAGAAGTTTATGAGGGTTCCTTTTTCCCCACAACTTCCCAACACTTTTTGTTTAAAAAATATATACCAACATGTATTTCCACAAACAATATAATTTATAAATTTATAAGTATTACTTGAGATTTATTTACAATCACAGTTTTGATGGCCTGTCAAATATTAAAGGGGTTAGCCTTAGTCAGTATAATTCTAGTATGTTACTGGGCCCCTTCATCTGACAGAATCATGCTAGGGGCTAGAGGAACAAAGAGAAAGACATGTCATTTGTCCCCAAGGAGCTCAGAGTCCAGTGGGAGAGAGAGACAAGTAAACACTCAGTTACAGTGTACTATATCATAATTGCTAGAACAGACATACACACGAACTGCTTCAAGTAGTCAAAGGAAGGCATTCTACATCTACAAAGATAAGTAACCAGGAGACTGTCCATAGCTCGATGTTGAAATGTCTTGCTGATAATCAAAGCTGTCCAAAGAGGGATACTTCAGACCTCAAAAATGTTAAGGCAGAGAGACCAATTATAAACATGCTGTAGAAAATTTATGAGATGAAACTAGGTAATAATCTAGACTTTCCAATTGTATATAATCCAGTTTTCAACCCTGGATATATCTTTCTATACTAAGTTATATAGGTTTATGAAAAGTGGCCACTATTACCCTCTTTTTTAAGGTTCTTCAGCACAGATTTGTTCACAAGGTTCTAAAGTTCTTCATTCTGGAACAATCTCTGCCAAGACAGCTGGGCCCCACATCAGAAGACACCCAGATAGCTCCATAGCAGTAATTAAAGTGGCCTTCGCTTTTGTACCACGACTGTCCTAAAGATCAGAATTGTCAGTATTCTCATAAACTATACGTACTGTTCCAGGCATATTTAGTTTTAGAAGCTCCTTATAGTTGGTTCTCACACTCTAATACTGACCTGTGCCACCACCCACACTTGAAATCTCTTTTACCTTTTTTCTCTGTCATGGTTTCCTTAAACCATAACCTAAACTCCTCATTCTTCAGAGTCATTCCAATTTATTACATTTATCTATGGCCTTCCACAGGAAATACTGACAACAGAGATGTGAAATCCTAAATGTGAACAGGCAAAAAAAAATTTTTTTTCTCAAAAGCAAAGGTAGATGAGGGAAATCTTTTTCCAAGCCTATTAATCTCTAATAATAATAAAATTTAACATCTATTGAGTGTTCCCTCTATGTCTGATATCCTTCTTATATTTTATAGAAATAACCTAACTTCATCTTCAGGACTAAGTATCAATCAATATTATTATTGTCACCATTTGACAGAGAAAACAGTGAGGTGATAACTTGCCCCAGACTGCTCATTTCATAAGCAACAGAGCTGTGTTTGAATCCAGGCAACATGAACTCAGACTGTGTGCTTGACCACTACTCTTCCTCTCCAGTATATGACAGTTCTTACTGCTATGATCCATATGAGCACATAAACAATGTGACTGATTTGTCAACTGCGTCTGCTTACAGGAAAAAGGGCAGAAAAGACAGGGGAAGAAGAGGGTTAGTTGTTAGATTAGCAAATATAATCCCATAGATTATGTGCTAGAGCCGGTCTAGGCATGGGCCCACTCAAAGAAATTATAAAAGGCACATTAAGTAGATCCACTCTGAAGCTATAAATTTAAGAGAATGAAATAAAAGAACTAAACTCCAAGAGAAACTGACACGAGGTAATAACTAAATATATATGGTATGTGGACTCTTTCCACTGTGGAAATATGGCAAGGGAGATAGAGCACAGACCACCACATATGAAGGATTATTGCTTTCTAAACTACACAAAATGTTCCACAAAAGTATATTCTGCAGGCATTATTGTTAGGACTTAACTCATATATTGTAACATTGATGCTATTTTATTCCATTAATATTCTTCCATCTATCTTTCTTTCCAACTTTTATAACTAGTAAAAATTTACATGTCACAAGTACATAATAAATACATGTTGAAATTAAATTTACTAAAAATTTAGATACCTTTCCTGGGAGAAATTATTTTTCCCAAAAGCTTCTGAAAAAAATTAAGGAAGAAATGGAAAAGTTTATTTTAATCAAACTCACCAAAATGACATACAGCAAAGAAGTGAAAAATATCAATAATTTTGAAAAGACCATGGTGAAGAAAATTTTAATATCTAGAAAGTGTGGCTGAAATAGAAAATGCATCAGAGAATTCAAAATGCATTTCAAATGGATACAGAAGAAAAGGAGCTTTGTAATGCAAACACTGGAAACAAAATAACTTTTTGTAAAGCTTTTAAGCTCTATCCCCTGGCACAAATTCAAACTGGATCCTGACATTTGGGAGAGGATTTCTCTTGGCATTTATGCTCCTGCATTTTCACACTCTTTAGAGCCACCTGTTGTATCATGCACCTGTCTGCTCTTACATGATTTACTACAATCAAGAGTTTGCAGGTGTTTTCTAGCTGACTGAGTTGAGCTTTCTCTTTTCAAAATAGATTAAGAGTGACAGCAAGAAAGAGCAAGAGAGAGAGAGAGACAAAGAAACTTGCCTGGATAAAATTATACTGCGTTAGTTCCTCTATGAATATTATCAAAATTAATATAAAAGTTTTGGTCTTTCCGTACCCTACTCGCCAACAATGATTGCTTTTTCACTTTCATCTTATGAGTTTAAAGAGAGCCAGTATAACTAGCCTCATATAGTATTAGTAACCTATTCTCTAAAGAGAAAAATTGCAGAAGCCAGATAAATTATCAACAATACTTGGTGGGCTTTTGTTTCATTATCTCATGACAATTACAACATGCATTTCTAAAAACTTACTTTGCACAATGAATTTATCACTCTACAGCAAGCACAGCCAAGGAAACCAAGCCTTTTCCGAAAAACAGTAGCCTTTCCTTTGCTTTGAAAATTAGGTACAGTAAAAAAAAGCAATTGTAAGTAAAATTATTAGTAAAATGTAGATTCTTCATAGATTCTTCATATCCTTATGTGCAAAATATAGGTCCATTTATATTCTCTCTCTCTATCTCTATGTCCCCCTCTTAAAATCATTGCTAGTATTTGTTAATAGCGTATCTCTGGCAAGCTATAAAACTGCAATGTTACCCATAAGTATTTTTAAATGTTATTTTTTATGATAAATATATTGTGGTGCCAATGTTTATTTAAAAAAAAAAATTAAGCTGTTTTAATCTTTCTGAAAAGAAAAGCACTCCTAGGTTACAAGGTCAAGATAAAGCAGGCCGACATATGGCCTATAATAAATAGGCAGCTAAGTTCTAAAATGTTGATTAAGAGTTGGAAAACTGTTCCTGTAAAAAGCCAGATAGTAAATATTTTTAAGCTTTGTGATTCATACCGTCTCTGTTGCAACTACTCAAATCTGCCATTGTAGCATCAAAACAGTCATAGATAATACATTTAAAAAATGGGAGTGTCTGTTCCAATAAAGATTTATGTTCAAAAGTAGATGGAAGAACAGGTGTGGCCCATGGACCCTAGTTTGCCAACTCTGACTTAGAGGCAAGAAGATAGCTAACAGAAATTTGGATTAGTGTCACCTTACACAAAAAATGTACCTGGACTAAGTGAAAATAATAAAGGTAGAAAAATAACACACAAAGTTGAGCTGCGGCTAATATTTAAGTGTTACCTTTGGTATATTTCTTAGATCTTACTTGATGTTATCCAGATAGGCAATAGTGAGTCATTTATTTAAGGTCAAAGCAAATTATGTTATGGAGAACTATCACAACGAAAAGTCTGTGGGCTGGGTATTTGTACATAATGTTATCTACCTTAAATTTTGAGAAGGGAGAGAGTACCTAAGAGGAGCCTATCAAAGTTAACAGCAACTAAATCAGTTAACATTTCTGAAAAAGATATTTTCAGTTATAAGGAATGAGCCAATTCTGTAATATAAGCTAAAATATTTACACAGTCTAACTAGACTACTGAACAGCATAAAGAAACCACACACACACACACCCCTCTTACATATAATTTCAATTTTGATAATGATGATGATTATGATGATGGTGATGATAGCTATCAGCAATAGTACTTGCCTACTGTATGTTGGGAATTATGATAGATTGTTTTACAAAATTATTTCTAATCTTCAATGACCCTATAAAATAAGTATTATTATCTCATCTTCCACAGATGAGGAAATGCATTTAGTTAAGTGGCTTTATCCGAGATTAGTCTGACATCCATACATACAAACTTTCCACACATGATAAAGCAAAATTTTCTAGTTCTCCAACTGACAAAATAAAACTTAATCCAGTTATGATAAAGTTAAGGTTACAATTATGGAATTCTGACCTAACTTACAGACTAGAGTGACAGCTCAGAAAAGCAAAATGTGTTGTGTACCCACTCTCCAAGACCAAAATTCTCTAGCAAAGCAGTAATGTGGGCATGATGGAGAGTAAGTCATGTAATTATAACCAGCCAACATTTTCTTCATCTGCTAAGGCAAAAGAGGAAGACAACTCATCCTCATATTAAACTTAAGAAATATTAATCTACTAAAATATTCTAAATGAGATTTGTAAGCAAGATGGCAAAATAAAAGGCCACGAGTCTCATTCATATTCACCCTCAGCAACAATAATTTATCAGCCATCCATGTTAAATGTGCTTTTGCGGGAGCTTTGGGATCCAGGTAGAAGATCGTGAAACTCTATTGGAGCCAAAGACTGAGGAAGGCCACTTTGAAAAGGCAGTGCCATGCTTAGGTGGCAAACTCACTGACTATGGTCCTGGATACAGACTCAGAAACAGCCCCAATTCCCTGTGTACTCAGGTACTGCACTGCTTGGCTTTGGTTCTGCCTTCAGCACCATACACCAAGGGATCCAGTAATAATCACATCCACTTGCATTTTAAATAACAGGTCCACCAATCTCAGTCCTAGCTGTAAACCTCAAAGCAACTCATGACATGGTTCTAATTTCTCTTAGCTATGAGTCCTATCTGTCCACGGTTTTGGTGGGGGACACACTTGCCCATGCCCCTGAGGCAGGTAGTCTGACCTCAGTTCAAATACAGATCCTGAAATGGTCCTATGAATAGGCTCCAGCCCCTCTCAATCACAGGCTGGGCACATTCTGCCAACCCAAGGACCTTCCAAGAGACATACATATTTATGCCCACAAAGGTAGGCTCATTGACCTTGGTTCAATTACAGATCTTGGAGCAGCCCCATAACCTGTTTCTAGCCTCTTGCAGCTACATCAAAGACAAGCCCTGCCAACTCAGGGGCCTGAAGTGAGACACACCTTTCTATGCCCTTAATGCTAATCTGCTGACCTCAGTCTGACTGTAGATTCTGAAGCAACCCTGTGACTCAGTTCCACACAGCAGATGCATAAACCAGCTCCAACTCTATTTGATTATAGTCACAGAGGCAATAATAGCATCAGTGTGGAAACTCAATAAGAAAAGGTCTTTCCAAATAGAAAAAAGTCTATAAAGACTGAAGAAAGCTTTTGCTCCTTTAAATGCAAAAAAATTAACTCAAGAAAACACTAGTCGTGAAGGGTCAGGCAAACATGATACTATCAAAGGAAACAAATAAAGCTCCAGTAACCAATCCCCCCAAAAATGAAGACCTATGAATTGCCTGAAAATGAATTTAAATGATCATCTTAAAGAAGCTCTGTGAAATGCAAGAGAAAAAGTACAGACAACTAAACAAAATCAGGAAACAATGGATAAAAAAATTAGAAGTTTAATAAAGAAATAGAAACCATTAAAAAGAATCAAACAGAAATCCTATAGCTGAAGAATACAATATAAAGACCTTCAACAGCCAATTCAATCATGCAGAAGAATGAATTAGAAACCCAAAGGCGGCTCATTTTAAATTAGCCAGTTAGAGGAACAGACAGAAAAAAGCACCAAGAGTACACAATGGGGAAAGGATAGTCTCTTCAATAAACAGTGTTGGGAAAACTGGATATCCAAATGCAAAACAATAACACTGGACCATTATCTTACACCTTAGGCAAATTCACTTGAAATGGATTAAAGATGTAAGACCTGAAACTATAAAAAAAAAAAAAGAAGACAGTAAAACTGATACCACAGAAGTACAAAGGATCATAAGAGGTTATTTAACAAATTAGATAATCCAGAAAAAAAAAGAATAAACCTAGAAACAAAGAACTAGTCAAGAAATAGAAAGAAAGAAAAAATCTGAACAGACCAATAACAAATGAAGAAATTGAAGCAGAAATCCAAAACCTTCCACCAAAGAAAAGCCCAGAACCAGATGGCTTCATAGATGAGTTCTACCAGGTGTTTAAAGAATAATTAAAATCGATTATTCTCAAACTTTTCTAAAAAGTAGAAGAAGTAAGAACATTTTCAAACTCATTCTGTGAGCTCAGCATTGTCCTTATACCAAAGCCAGATGAGGACACTACAAGAAAATGTCTATATCCCTGATGAACATAAATATAAATTTCCTTGCTAAAATACTAATAAACCAAATTTAACATTAAAAGTACCATTATACTATGATCAAGTAGGATTTATCTCTGGGATGCGAGAATAGCTCAATGTATGCAAATTAACAAAACTCAAGCTCCTGGTCTCGGCAACAATTTTTTTCAAACATAATACAAAAAAGCATAGGCAACAAAAGCAAAAATTAACAAGTTGTGACCATATTATACTAAAAATCTCTATAAAGCAAAGGAAACTATCAACCAAATGAAAAGGCAGCCTATGGAATCAAAGAAAATATTTGCAAACCGTATCCAATAAGGGGTTGACATTTAAAATATGTAAGAAACTCATGCTAAATAGAACTGAAATTTTGATATATTGCTGCTTAGAGTATAAAATGGTACAACCACTTTGGAAAACATTTGAACAGTTTCTTATAGAGTTAAACAATTTTATTCTAGGTATGTAGCCAAGAGATACGACAACACATGTCCACAAAACACTTGGACATTAATGTTTACAGCAGCTTTATTCATAATAGTCATAAACTAGAACAATCTAATTATCAGCAGACAAAAAAGCAATGGTATATTCATACAATGGAGTATTACTCCATCAATAAAGAAATACAAATATACAAACTATTGATATATGAAAAAAACTTGGAAGAAACTCAAAAACATGCTAAATAAAACTGGCTAATTCACAGTGATACAAAGTGAGCTAGTGGTTGCCTAAGGTGAGGATCAATGCAAAGGAGCATGAGGGAACTTTGTGGAATGATGGAAATGTTCTATAGCTTGATTTGGGTGGCAATTACAAGGGTAGATATTTTGTTATAACTCATCTAACTGTACACTTGAATAGATGCATTTGCTGTATGCAAATTATACTAATAAATTTGGTTTTAAAAGTGAGTCAATTTTACTATCATTGTAATTTATCTTGTTATAAAGCCGTCCCATAATCATCCTAAGTTCTCTTTATCTGCTTCCTTTGCTGTTTATCAGTTGTCAGCAACTATCATAATTATACTTTGTTATTTGCTGAAGAAATTACACGAAGACAGAAGAAAGTAATTGGCATACCTCAGTTTAAAAGAATATCAAAAAGTTAATCTATTTCTCCCCAGTACCCACCCACGAGTTTTTCACTGTTGGAATCCAAACTCAGAAAAAAATCTAGGAAGCTAATATAATGCATAAGGACACTTAATATTAGGGACTTATATTAAAGGAATTTGTCAAACAATTTAAAAATTGCTGACACTGTACTATCCAACATAATTAAGTATTTTCCAAATGCTAATAACAAATTTAACATATATATTTAATTTTAAAGCCTGACTTCTAGGAATGCTTAGTTCATAGGAAATGTATACATCTAATATAACCAAAAAGATTTCCTGTAGGTTGCATTAAATTATTAATTTTTTAAGTTATTAATGAAGACCTCATAGAAAAATTTGAAGATTTAATGAAGATAGTGGGAGATGAAAATGAAATTAGGTGAGACTAGGAAAAATAATGTTTAAATCAGTCTAAATATTAAGGCAAAGTGAAGAATAGAAGTAAATCAAAATGTAAAAAAAAGGAACAAAAAAAAAAACCAAAACAGTTTTTTAGAAACCAGAGAACAGATATTTCCATCTTGATTTGAACTTTGTCTAAATGCTTTGAACTGTCCATATCTTCTGTCTCATTCCTCTGTATTTCATTTCAGTAAGTATCCATATAAAAAATAATAAATCATATTTCCAAGTATACCCTGAAGCTCGACTTCAATTTCCCACTGATCTCTTTCCTGCTGCTGACAATGGTCACATCACAAAATCCTGTTTCGTCCACAATAGGAAGGCTTAAGTTGCATCTCCTTGTCTTCAGAAACTACAGAGCAATTGTAGGATCAACTAACATAGAAAAACTAAGTAGAAGTTCAAGGCTGTATAAAGAAAAAGTGGATAGTCTGGAAGAAAATAATGATCCATTAATAACAGAGAACAAAGCACTGCAGGTAAAATGGAAATCCTTCTCAAGGGCCCTGAGTCAAAAAAAAAAGCTTCTTTTTAAGTATCAGACAACCACATCGTGTTTGCCTCTTTGGAATCCTGCATGTGTATAGAGCTTACTTATTTTGCGCTATAGATAGTTCAGGAATTCATTTATTCCACACAATTATGGAGCCATTTAGTAAACACATAGACTTTGAGGACACTGTACAGAAATGAACATCAAGGTATGTCTCTTGTGTCTCAGTAGCTTCTGTCACTGAGAAACTAGAAATAACCACAGGAGCTCTGCTTAGCTAAACTCTGACATCTCCCAAATCACTGCTGAGAACTGAACTCAGTCTTTCCAGTTTACAAGATTCAGAAACTTGTTACATTTTAGGCAGGAGACAGAAAAAAAGCACAGTTAGTCCATTGCTCAGGGGTAGGAATTAGAGAACAATTAAGAGTGCCTTGTCAGACCTGAGCAAGGAAACACTGGTAGGACTTTTAAAGATGAAAGTCAAATCCTGCTGATACTCAAAATGAGCATTAAATTTTGAGTATCAGGCACTTGATTGCACAATCTATGCTGCTAGCACTTTTGTAGCACTGAGCACATGTTGAGAGCACAGTATAGGAAGGGCGTGGAATGAGGGGCAGTAGGAGTGTGCAAGAAGAAGCACAGGGATAGAGGCTCCAGGGTAAGTCACTGTATGTAGTAAGGTAAGAGTAGCTACTGCTGATTAAATGTTTAGGACTAAGTTTGGTGATTGTGTATTATCTCACTAAATCTTCAAAAAAATTGCTATGAAAAAGGTAATGTAAATTATTTCTATTGTCAGAGAGATCCAGCTCTCATCATGTTTGATTTGGGAAGCACTGATTGTTGTGGTTTGCTTATAGGCCCTGGGAGAAACCTGAGCTGAAGCCCAAACTACTAACAGAGAAACAGAAAGCTGGTGAGTTCTACAACTTAAAGAAAGAAATTCCATTTTCTGCACCACGTCTATTTTATAAATTAAATGAAAATATAATGCTTCTAGGTATTTACCCCTGGAGATTAGGTTCCAGAGTAATTAAACATGAATTTTTAAACATATTAAGAAGAACTTGTCTTAAGAAGGAAGCTCCTTCATTCCTTCTCAGTGTTACATCAAGAGTCTGTATAGATTTAAACTTAAGTAGGGCTTTTTCTCCATATATCTACACTCTTAAGAACAGTCTTTGTTGATTGTGTACCTTCCATTACAGAATATAAACATCTTTATCTCTCCAACACTTTCTTTGCAATCTTTCCTCTTAAACCTTATCCATTATCATCGTTTGTGAAATCTGACTTCTTTTCTTTTTAACCAAGGCTGTATCAAGTTTTCTGTTTCTGTTTCTATTTCCTCTCAGCTTTCCACATGAGAACAAATAAGCTTGGAGAGGGTGAATACACACACCCAAGTTCACACAGATCTGAATTGGCAGGTCAGAACTTGAATCTGACTCCCAACTGTCTGCTCTGACCTGCTATATTATTCTGCCTCCTTCAAGCACTAATAGAACAATTGAGGTAAAGAGAAGGTCAATGTGAGCAAGAAGTTCCAAGGCACCGGGAAGATGGATATATTTCTATGTAAGAGCTGACTTTTTAGATTCAAAGCTTTGTATAACAATGTATGTTAAACAGAATTTTACTCTCTCTCAGCCTGTTTCTGCACCTAAGAACATGCATTAGAAATTTAAGCAAGTATGCAAAAATGCCAAAGATTTAAGAAAGCTATGTTTAATCTGAATAAGGCAAATGCCTTGATAATATAGTCAGGGCACAGCTGCTACCAAATTACTAGAAATGACCCAAGGATGACCTTATTGGTGTCCACTAGAGGCAGCATTGCATAATGGTTATAAAAGCAAGTCCCAAAATCAAATTACCTGAGTGAGAATCCTTGGTCCACCTCTTCCTATTTGTGTGACCCTGGGCAAATAACCCAGTCTCCCTCTGCTTCAATTTCTTCACTGATAAAAATAAGAATGATTTTAGTATCTACTCCACAGGTATTGTGAGAATAAAATAAGTTTATATATAAAGTGCTTATAAATGTATATTATTTAGCAAGCACTCAGTAAGTTACTCATCATCAACGAGTGAAATGAAATTGAGAGGAGAGATGAATCTACCCTCCACTGTCTCCTGTTATCATCTTAGATTGGCAAGTTTGAGATATTGTATGGCACATTGAATGATCAAAAGCAGTTAACAAAGATAGATTGGTTTTAAAAACACACAGGCCACTTTTATATGTGGGTTAAGTACAGAAAGACTGCTGGCCACACTGGACATCTTTACTGGCAGCACTGACAGGTGATTTACAAATCTTGATAGAAGAAGCCAATCAGTTTCTGAGAGAATGTGTTGCTTGCAAGGGTTAGCGTCACACTGTGGCTCAATGGACACATAAGCACTTATACTGGTCATGTTGAATACTCAGATTAGGGGCAACAAGATTTGTCCTGGTAGACTGAATGGTGTTGGGCTGCTGAGAACCTTGTTCAGAATCTGCTTAGTTCAGTGCACATTTATTGTTTTGCCTACCAAGCATTACCTGTCCTTCAGGGTACCATACTCTGGACAAGATTTCTCTTAATTTCTCTTGAAATCATCTTTTACTGACTCTCCATCTGGTTCTAGTGGTCCAACCTCAAAAAGGGACACACAATCCATGATTTACGAGTCCTCTAATTCAAGGTTAGTCATGTAACCCAAGTTTAGAAATTTAAAGCAAGTGTATCAGTTAGGATTCTGTTTTATTCAGAGTAAATGCCAGCATTTGATGGGAATTGTCCATAAAAAGTTGTTTTCATTTCTACTGTATATTTTAACCTAGAAAGATGTAGGCTTAGAACAGCTGAGTGACTTTTTTTTTCCCTCTAGAGGTTAAGAAGAAGCCAAAAACAATAACAAAAAAAAAAAAGGATAAAATAGTTAAGACTAAATAAAGGGAGGAGGATAAAATTCTGATAGCATTATTTGAGGCCTGACCATGCCTCACTTAAAAAGAACTATTTTGCGGATATTTAAGCTATTTAAGCTACTAAATTTCCCTTATTTTTTAAGCAAGTTAGGATTAGTTTTCTGCCATATACAACAAAAAGAATCCTAACTGATATACTTAGGAACTGAAAGAGACTAAATCTGCTAGTTAAAGGCATTATTTCTGTAGCTGACAAAAAAAAAAAAATAGAATAGTCTAATCTGACAGATTCTTAGCATGCTCAATGGTATTCAGTGCCTTTGATTGGATCTTTTTGCATTCTTACTCATTTTCATAATTAGCATACATCTGATTTCGATAGTGTCTTTTTTTCTAAATATCTCAAAATAGTCTTTCCCAATAGAAGGAATAAAGTATCTTCAGTTTTATCTATGTGGATCTCATATTTCCATTTACCTTTAAGTATGTATATATGACTCACAGCTCAAAAGTGTTATTCTATAACAAGTCTTAAGCAAAAACAAAAACAGAAAACCTAAGTATCTAATCTGGAATACTAATCAGGTTGAAAATAAACACAAAAATTCAGTGGCCAAAATGAAATTAAGAAAGATCTTTATGACTTTTCTTCATGCTACAATATATTTTGATAAACTAATGCAAGTGTCCAGTTTTAGGTATGTCACTTATGCTAACCTAGAGATGGCATGCTGTGGTACAGACACCATAATAATCTGAGTATAATTAGGAGATAGAAAAGACAGAGTAGGTTAGGAAGAAGGTTAATATCAAGAATTATTAATTACAATAAAAGAGTAACTATAAGCTCTAAGGAAATTCTATATGGCATGCTAGGAAGAGCACTCAAGGAAGGATATACTTGGAAGGCATTTAGATTGTTGGAGAAGGTGTGGCTTGACCATTGGATAGCAGGTAATATCACTGGTTCAGTCAGGCCTGAGCTGTTCGAAGTTGATGGAGTTTGGAGTGCAGTTGATGGAAGTCGCACTGGAGTTACTGGGCAAGTAATAAGCAACCTCAACAGTACAGGTGGGAAAATAGTTGAACAGCCACTTGTAACATAGGTGTGCAGTGTGAGTCTGGGTGCTAGTGGGGGTAAAAGGCCTAAGAGCATATGGCACATTGTAGCTCTGGCTGTCATGCCAAGATGGGAAAGTGATGATAGCCAAGCTGAGGTTGAAAGACTATGAAGAACCATGTTTTGAGCCCATGGCTGGAACAGAAGTCATCCATTGTTCTGCCATTCATACTACCAGTCTCTGGTTTCACATAAGAAACTGCAAGAGAGCTTCTTTTCCCTGCAATGTGTATCCAGTGTCCTCTACTTGAAGAGCTTAACACCATACTCATTTCAAGAAATACTTGAAGGAATTTCATTGTTTATCACAAAGGATGTATTGAAGGGTACATGAAGAATTGAGAGACAATTGAATTAATAACTGACAGTCAAAAACTCAGTCAGCCCTTCTCTATCCTATGAATCCTTCTTTCTCTATTTTTCTTGCCCTATTTATTTTTTACATTCTTTCAAAACCAACATTTATTGAACACCTACTATGTATCAAGAAAAAATGAAAAAATACAATCTATGTCCCCAAGGGGCTAGAGGGGATACAAACAAAGACAAATAATGGAAATACAATGTGATGAGACTATAACAGATATGCATTTACCAAATTAAGCTCTGAGGAAATTAAGAAAGACTTCTGTCAGGTATTAATTTCACTGTGTTGTATCACAGAAATGTGAGGCTTAAAGCAAGTAACTTATTGCTAAAAATCATCAAGGCATAGAGATTTAAATTATTTGTTTTTTTTATTTCAGTGCAATCAAAGTGTTTCCTATAATAACATCACTTTCATTATTCATGAACATCGATAAGCTTGCTTGAGAGGGCAAAAATTTCAAGAACTATACATAACCCATCTAAGTGATTTAGGCTGTTGCCTACGATCATGATATGCCCATAAGAATATCATATATTTGCAAGAGTATTGCATTTGATAGGAAAGAAAGATATTTGAAGCTTTCAGCTGACCTCAGATATTTATATTTCTGAAATTTCTAATTCAATGAAAAAGAATCAAAATACAACTCTGCCCAGAGATAGGAAGCAGTTTTTAATTTGATGAAATCTAAAAAAGTAGACAGCTGTACTTCTCTGAAATTTAGACAAGAGATATGAGCTGGAGAATATTGGTTTAAAGGTCAATATATTAGCTTGTTAAAGTTACGGGATTGCTCAGAGAGGAGCTATAAGAAGAGGACAAAATGACTGTCTTAAGTTTGAGTTCCACAGAAGGAGTCCAAAATGGGAATTGTTGTTCAAGTTATTTATTGAAAGAGTATTCTCAGGAGAAGGGAAGGGGGAGAATCAGGATAGTGCTGGGGGGAAAACTAAGCAAGAATGAGATCTCAGATGGAGCTTAACTTTAACTTGATCCCATAGAGAGATCTGAATCAGCAACGTACCTCAGAGTTGACCCCACCTTTAGGCAATGGAACCAGCTTTTTAGAGTTCTTCTGACACCCAGGAGTTGTTAGCTGCAGGCTGTCATGAGACGAGAACAGAACATGGCCCCCAGAAGAAGTAGCTCCTGGCTTAGGTAAATCATGGGAGAAGGGGGTCAGCTGTAATCCATTAGTGGCCAACATGAACAGCAACTGAGAAACTGGGTACTCAGGCAGGAAAAAGTGATCAGAGTGGGACACCAGTTGTGTCCCCACCATAAAGATTAAGAAATAAATCCTGGGGAATCAAAAGAGAAGTCTAACAATGATGAAATTTTAAAAAAATAGTAAAATAGTAAATTTAAAAAATAGTAGCACCTATAGCTATAGGAGGTTCATCTAAACATTACAACAGAAACAAGACTGAAAATATAGCAGAGTAGAGCAGTTAAAAATAGCTCTCTGCAGTCAGCTCATTGTCAGATCCTCAGATCACTCTAAATAGAGCACTTTTTGAGATAACACATATTTTGCATTGCTTTCTGTTATTTTTAAAAATTATATGTATGAAATAAAGCAAAAATAAAGTCTATACCAGGACCTACGACAGTCACTACCATCTTGTCCTTGAAAGATTCTCATCTCAGAGAGCAAGGCCCAATAATTAGCAATCCACCTGGGATACCACAAATCACATGGAGGGGGTGGCTTCTTGGAAGTGGCTTCTAGGTCTACTGGCTTCCCTACCTGCTGTCACTACAAGGCTTTGAGGAGTTTAAAATTTTTTTAAGGGTCTTCTTACATTTACAAAAGAGATGCTAACCTACACTATAATAAAATAAACTAGAAATGATAATGTGCAATTAAGAAAGCACTGTGTAACAATATCTTGGTGTCTGTGGTTATTTTGCCTTGAAAAAGCATATTGTAAATGGTTTTGTTTAGATTATGTTTTTGTATTATAAGAGTACATAAAAATTTGTACTGAAAAAACTTTTGATTCCTAGTTTTATTAAACATTGCTTCCTTATTAATATTAAACCAACTGAGCCCGTAGTACTTAAGCCCTGATTGTTTAAGCAAGTCTTAGGAGTTATACATATGGTTCTTTACAAGAACTCATGAACTATAGTCAGAATGCATTGTTATGCTTCTGTCTCCCATTCATTCTCTCACCCTTTAAATATATTCAGTGAGGATAGTTTATCCTCTGGCTTTGGTTGAAAATCCATTCAGCCCAGTGATTTTTCTCAGCACTTGTTCAGTGTACAGTCCTAAACCGGCCTCATACTCTCTTGTGAAGCAGATGTTTTACAGCTGACTTTCTCTGATAGGACAAATTTGTGAATTCTTCAGAGATGTCCAGCATTAGAGTGGACTCTCAAATTGGTTCCTTGATTTGGATAAATCTATTCTCTTCCAAGGTTTCTTAATACCCTCTCCAGCCTTTACTATTCTGACCCTTGCTTCTAACTTCTCTTGAGTGCCCTCCGGGCTTCCCTATCAGGCAGCATAAGGAAGAACCCCATTTTAGGTCCCTCGAGCCTGTGGCCCAAGTAATCTCCTTGAATCCTTCCTTTCTCAATATAAAATCAAGGGAGACATGCCCCATGGGAAGACGAATACTCTCAAGATTTTTAACTCCACATTAAATTTTTTTCAGCATTGTCTGTTTTATGACTCACCTTAATATCTTGCAGATATATTGACATCTAGGTTAAAACCTCCAATTTAATACCTTTTATATTGAAAAGTCAATGGGAAATAACCCCTATGTCTTATGTTAGAGTTTTTGGGGGATTGGAATAATATAAACACCCCAGTTTTAATAGTTGAAAGCATGGTAGAGAGTGGGCAAAGCCCAGAAATAACTCTGGTCCCAGGGAACAGTGGCATCATGGTCCTTACGCCATTCCTGAAGTTCTAGCAGCCCCATTAGTACAGGAGAACTCTTGGAACATGTGAGTAACCTGCCTTAAAGCTTTGTCTGGGTAATTGGTGCCATAGGTACTGGCAATCTAACTAGAAGGTCAACTTCTAGTTCTTTGCCCATTATGCCCTATAAAAAAAAAATCTCCTTTCTCTCTTTCTTGCTCTCGCTCTCTCTCGCTTGCTCTTGCAAAAATTATTTTTACTAAATTCCATTGACCATTGAGAGGGGGTTAGTGAAGATTGGCTCAGTTGTCACCTAAAACAACTTTTTTAAAGCTTCATTAAACTTAATATTTAAGGAGAATCACTTTCTCACTTGAAGTATTCAGGTAATTATTTTAATTTTCTGTTTCTCTCTACTAGTATAGAACTATCCTGAGTTAACTAGCAAGAAAGAAATCTGCAATAGAAATACATCCAATCTTAATAAGATTTGGAAAATTAGCTTACAGGATGGAGCCATTTTTGTTTCCCAAATTAACTAATTTTTAATTCAACCACAACTCATAGGCTTCTTTATAAATTCACTTTTCCACTCTAATATACTCAAAGCCACACAAATCAAGAGGCTGAGCTAATGTTTTACATTATTTCTTTGTTGGAAAAGACGATCTTGGGGACCCATAAAGATATAAAATTTTTATTTCAAAGTAATAGTTGTATAATATACATAACAACTAAAATATCACACTTATACATACTATATTGCACCAAACTCCATATATGCTTGGAACGTTTTTTCACTTTATGTAGAATAGTTATGAAAACCAATAGAATCACTTTGCATAATAATTCAATCCTCGGTAGTCTTTTCTAGCTAATTATCACTTTAAAAAAGAGAAAAACTTCTAACCATTCAATCTAATGCAAGAAAAGATTATAGGGCTCATAAAAAAATGCTTTTTAAATTTATTAGCAGACTTATGGAGAAATTAGTTTGCCATCCCTTCATCACCTGGCCTGACCCTGAACTTTAAAAACGTGATTAATTTCAGTTGCTTTAAAGGTTTAGATGAAAAAAAAACTAGTTTCAGGCAGATTTAAACATCCCCCCCCCAAAAAAAATTAATTAATTAATGTTCTACTATACTTGGAAATCAATAAGCCGTCAAACTTGTCTCCAGTGTTAACTGCCTTGAAATCATCTTTGAGGTATTTAAGGGATATAATTTCATTGAGGTATCAGTAACCAATTCTGTTTTTCTTCAATATTGTCAAAACTATAACATAAATGTGTAAAATTTTTACAAAAGATTTCTCCCAAAAATCACCTTTTGCATAAGAGCAAAAGTAATGAAAGCAGAGCTCAACTTTCAAGAGAAAAATTTTATAGGGAAAGGGTTAGGCAGGATGATAAGAGATATTCATGCAAACTAGTATAAGAAAAGGACAGGAAAAAGAATTATTAAATTTTTATTGATCTTCTTATAAGGCTTGCTGCTGAAAGAAGTTAAGCATATAACATTTCAATATTTTTAATGGCAATAAGTTCATAGAAAACTATAACATATTCACCTTAACTTGTTAGCCTTCTGGGAGTAGTCTCCATAAGTCCTCTGATACCCTCTCCCTTCATTTATCTGTCCTCAACACTCGCATCTATATTTGAAAAAGAAAGTATACCTAAAATCAGAAAACTGTATTACTTTTAATTTTCTAGATCTTTATAATAATACATCTCAAATGTTAAAGTACATAAAACTAATTATGTAAACTTGTTTAAAATGCAGAATCTAGCACAGTGATCATCATCACAATCATCATTGAAGATTCTCAATCAACAGATCTACAGTTTAAAAAATTTATAATTTTTTTAAGGATTGAAACGCACTGGAAAAACACTAATCTAATTTTGAGGCTCACATTCAAGTTATCTGGAGATTGTTATGAAGATTATAATCAACCTGTGACATCTGGAAGAAATTAACATAAGAATCAAAATAAATACACAAAGATGATGGTGATGATAGATACATAGATAAATAAATTCATGATAGACAGACAGACAGACAGACAGACAGATTATTCCAATGAGATGAAATGCAAGGGCAGGTAGGAAGTGAGAAAAAAAGATGAAGGGAGAAAAAAAGGTGATGGACATGTTTGTTTGTTTGTTTGTTTGTCTAAATAAGGTAGTTAAGGTTAAGTCTATATAATACAAAACAATTTTAATTCTTACACTAAATTGGTTGGTTGTTTAGGAACATACAGACACTGACTTTGTCAACTTTAGAACAGAATGTAGTTCTTTGGGATCTATCTCCTTTTTATTCTCCCTCAGTTTTTTCTCTCCCCCCATAACCAGTTTACCTTTCCTCAGCTTTCTTCTCCTTTTATAATTTCTTTTACTCATTTCTTTCTGGTCATTTTATCAATTTATTATTTTATTATATCTTTTTTCTATACTCACCTTAAGCACTTTTACAGTGTGATTAAAAGAACTGTCAATATAATGGCTTTCCCACTATCTAAGGCTGAAAGTTTAGAGCTTCTTTCATTTAGGTTAAGCATTGCCTTATCTATCAACTTCTCTTTTAAAAATCTATATCCTCCTGGAAAGGATATATACTTTTAGAAAATCAAGTCACTATCAGCTGGAAATTCTTTTTTCTTGACAAAAGACCAGTAAGCATGGCTTTGGGCTTCTAACAGACATAAAAGGAAGGCATTTTGGTCTGCTTTAAAATATGGAGACACCTTACAATATATATGCAATACATATTGAGTAATTGATTTTTCCATTTTCAATTAATTGTTTTAAATACACTTCAATCATTAGGAACAGCAAATTTTAACATAAAAACATTTTTCTAGATTCATAGACTCAAATAAATGGAAGAAAAGACTGAAGACAACAGGAATCTATCCTTTAATGGAATTTAACAATAAATTTAACAGTTTCTTAAAAATATGGTCTTAAAATACACACACACAGGCTAAGGACATTTGGAGTTGTAAGCCCCTATATCTCTACCTCCTTTCTCACCTAAAAATGTTCCACAAACCTGCCTTAATAAAAGCCCAATTTAACAATGCATTAGGCAATGACCATTGCTGGGAAATTTTTCCAAGTATCAACTAAACATTTCTCATATTATGTTTTTTTTTCTTTTATTTTGTGCACCATGAAGATGAATAGGTAAGCATGATGCTTTTTTAAAAAAACTTCTTCTAGAATCTGTATTTAAATATAGAGATTATTCCTGTGTTTAGCTTCTTTTATAATTTATGCAACTCTTCAGTAGAGGTCCTACTAAGAATTTTTATTGTTTCTGCTTTTTTTACAATCACACACAACCAGAAATAAAGCTCATTTTCATATACTGCTTATATTCTCATGAAAATGTCTTTAATACTTGGCACTTAAGAAACAGCATTTTTCAGTATTACTATAAATGATTAAAGTTTAAATTTATTAGGCATTCAATAAATGTTTATTGAATTTAGCTGAACTATGAATTGTTCTATTTTTAATCTTCATTATGATTTATTTTCTATTTTTACTTATTATGAGAAAACATTTTCATATTCCAATAAAATAGTTAGATTTTTTTTCATCCTTTGAATAATTCTCTATTAACTGCTATTATATGTAATATTTCAAATGAAAATATTCTTACTGCAAATCTTCTGTATACATGTTTTTTCTTGCAACAAATAAATGTATTAAATTTTTTCTCTTCTTAATAGTAATCCTTACCACCTACCTGATTTTGAGAAACATTGTGAAGATTGATAAGGTCATGAATAAAACACTTGAAATTCCTTGTTTGGGGTTTAAAAAAAAGACTATAAAGAAAAACAGTAGTATTGTATTTGTTTTTTCTGTTTTTTTCTAGACATTTTACAATAATTCCTTAAAAGATCTATTTATCCATTTTATCTTTGTGAATAACATGAACTTGATAGAATATGACTTCTTTTTAATAAGAATTCATACATTTCTTTCTGTTACAGAGGATAGGTTCACCATTGTCCATTCAAATAACAACTAAATGGGCATGACTAGACCAACTGATTTCAAATTCAGATATAGGATTTTAATAGTATATCTCAGCTTTTTAATAGTTAGCCCATCAACCATGGAGAAAATACTATCTCTTAAAATCAAGGACTAGGAAACCTTCTTGCTAGGAAATTAGAAATTTTCAGGAAAATTCTTTACTCCTCTCTTTGTTAATTCTCCCTTTGTACTATTCATTAATCAGTTACAATGATGATTTCTCTATCATTTCTTATGTGTGGTATAATGGGATTAAACCAAACATCAGTAAACCTGGGTCCAAATTTCTCTCCACCACTTACCCACGGATTAATCTTGAGCAAGTATTTCTAAATCTCAGTTGTCTTTTAGAAAATAGAACAATATTTTCCCTCACTAATCATAACATTTTTTGAGAGGATTGAATTAGAAAATGACTGAAGATACTATATATATTTTAAATTGCTTTATACGTAAAAGATACTATGAAGGTAGCCTATCTAGCTTTATTAACAACTTATCCTACAATTCTATCTTTTAATTATATGATAATTCTCAAATAAACAAGTTGATGGGAAAAAGCTATTGGCAAACTGAAAGATCTTCTCATTTACCTAGCCTTCATCTACGTAGAGATTTAAAGACACTGTGTTCATACAAGGGTCTTAAAACACTTCTAAACATTTTACACATTTCTTTCAATTCTTTGACCAACAGTCCTGTCTCTGCTGACCCCTGCTCCTAGCCAGCTCTTGTCTTTCTACTTAGAATGTCTTTCCTTCATCCATGCCTATTGAAATCCTTCTAATCTTTCAAACACTAGTTTAAAAGTCATCTATTCCACTGAATGTTATTCAATTACTCAAATTACAAGTAATTTTAAATGTATTTTTATTCTTATAGCACCTCTCTTTATACTACATGTACTCTAATCTCCTCCTTAAGACTATGGCCAAATTGAGTTGGAGAAAGAAATTCTCTTCTTCATTGTTATATCTTAGTGCCAAATAAAGGAACTTGAACATGAAATTTGCTGAACTCTATGGTACTCTTATTCATCTATGTCACACAAATTAGTCTTTCATTTGTTCTCACTGCACCTGCAACACAAAAACGTGTAAGAATATAATTTTGTATCACCTATAAATCCAATTTAAATGCTTAAGTCTTTTACTCAAGACTGCATTGTTATCCCTTTCCCCCTCCCATCTTTAACTCCATATACATATAATTTAATCTGCTGTTTTTCTTCTTATCATCCCAGAGGATATTTTAAATCTCAATCTCTAATG
The DNA here is from genome assembly GCA_004027375.1 of Macroglossus sobrinus. Classification (NCBI taxonomy): domain Eukaryota; kingdom Metazoa; phylum Chordata; class Mammalia; order Chiroptera; family Pteropodidae; genus Macroglossus; species Macroglossus sobrinus. The sequence goes on along the minus strand of PVKZ01003640.1, from coordinate 32,071 downwards.
CCCTATATCTTTTGCATCTCATGGGACACCTTTCTTAATCAATCATTTCAAAATCTAGCCTAAAAGTTTACTCCTCCAAGAGGCCTTACCCATTTAACCCTTTTATATAGTTCTTTTATAAACCCTAAGCTCTCAGATACTAGAGCAGTATCTTTATATAAAATGAAAGAGAATACATGACTCTACTCTAGAAATATATTAGGATGTACTGCCTAAAAGCAAAACTGCCTTAAGGCAATTTATCAGTACCCTTCAGGGTTTATTTCTAAAGCATAAAACTAACAACTGCTAGAGTTATTTTTGAACAATATATATATATACACAAACATTTTTCATCCTTACATTTTTGTGTACGTGAACAGTATTTCTTGGGAGCAGAGAATTTTGTGCTACATTAAGGTTTACACTGTGAAGACAGAATACACAAGCAACTCCTGCTTATTTAACATAATGTCTTTCTAGAAATTATTTTGTGAATTAGATTGCTATAAAGGAAATCAAAATTGTTCACTGAAAGAGTACAATATCAATAATGAACTCTGACAAAGAACCCAGGATCTAATAGGTCATAGGTATGACTAATAATACTTTAAAGACATATTAGAAAATATAAAGTTCTTTCATAATTCAAAAAAATATTTTTAACAGTGAAGTATCATTTATGTTCTATAATATTAGGTAAAAGACATAGATTATATACTAATTATCAAAAATTCTGTATGAACATGGAAATTTTTTTTAATTAAATCTACCATGCTGGCTATAATTAACATTTAACATTATTTTTCCAAAAATTTTTGGCACCTCCCACAATGATGTCTTGGTTCTAGCAATGTACTTCCCTTATGATGAATAGTCAAAGGCCATTGACCTGGGCTCTGATCTGAGACCTACAGTCTATAGATGCTAAAATTGAAAAGCAAATATCTAAAGTCAAATTTTGCTAGTAAATAGGAAAGAACACAGGCTTTGGAATAAGTCCACTCTGGTGCACATTCCACCTATAGTTGTGCAAACGTATGTAAGCTATTTAAACTCTAAACTTAAGTTTCATAGCTGTAAACAATTATACTTAATAACTAAGCGGTTGGTGAAGATCAAATTAAATAAAGCACATAATGTGTTAAGCATGTAGCAAGTATATAGCAAATATAATAAATACCAATTAAGTTTCTATTATTATATCATCATCATTGTCATTATATAAGGCACACACACTCACGTGAATTGCACATGATAAATAACCTAAAATATGATGTCCATCCCTACCTCACACCTAGGAGAACACTTAAGTGCTAGGAATATGAATACTAGACCCAGAATGGCTTCAACGAACAAAGGGCCTCATAAACTTGCTAACAGCAAAAAGAATGCTGGCTCTCATAAATTTTGACAGAATTCTGTCATATGAATTAGTCTCCTTTAGTTACTGATGGGTAAATTAATCTATGTTTTTAAATATTCTGACTGAAATTTGTTTATGGCCTAGTGAGCAATTAATTATTCCTAGAAAATTTCCAAACTGCAATAGTCTCACAGATGCTCTAAGAATTGGAACTTGGTGAACTTGATCTTTCATTCTTTCAAGTGTTGCAGCCTAGGCAAAACTGAGTCTAGTTTTAGACATTTTTGTCTTTGCTTATGGCTAGGCCATAGCTATTTCTTTAACACAGAGTCTTAATTAAACTCTTTAATTTTAATGAAAGTATGAGAACTCTATCCTCCATTTAAGACAGAGGCATCTTTCTTCCATCACTATCATAGAATTACTCCACTTAAGGATTTTGCCAGAAGTCATCAACACTACCTCTTTGCCAAACCTTAGAAGCCCCTTTGGAGCACGGCCTGCAGTAGGTACGGTTTTACTCCTTTGCTCCTCTGTGTATCATCCAAGGATCAATCTATACTATACTATCTGAGTCTTCCACAGAATCACATTTATTAAATTATGCTTTAGTTTGATGAATTATCCTTCACTGAAAAGTACCATTATAAACTGCTAACAGAAATTCTTATTATCCACTGTTTCACTCCATGTCTTCTTATAGCGAGCATGGGAGAAATTTCCCCTAAACTTTAAGGCCAGAGCCTCCCCTCAAGCAATTATGTCTTATTATATGGATGATGTTAATCAGTCAATTTGTCATAATTTCATCTTTGTTTGACTCATTAGGAAAAAAGGTTTGATTTGGTGTCCTACCTTTAGATCTGTGAGAATTTTAGAGCACATATTTCTATTTAGTTTTTTTGTAGCCCCATTTTATTGTTCTTCCTTATTTTCTTTCACCTTGTCTTTTATATTTTCAGTCATTGTGGTGTATGAACTATAATTTTGCTTGTATACTTGGAATTTAGGAGTGGTATTTTGAGAAATACCATAGATTCTCTTAACACTATACAGAGAAATGTCATTAATTTACCAATAATAAAGGGAGAGATTCTGTTTTTGTGTGATTCATTTCTCATTTGGATTCTCACGTATATCTTTCAATGAGCCTCTTCCGACAGTCCAGACCAACCCTAATTTCTAAATAATTCTTATCAACATAAATATATTAATATCTACCTAGAATTATATCATGGATGAGTAGTACTTATAGCCTCTAAACTTTTTTTTACCATCATCATCACAACCCGCTTTTTGCCATTCCTATCACGATGCTATTGGAGTTCTGTCTTAAATGGACAGATTACCTATAATCAGCAATGTCTGATTTCAAATATTACTTCTACTAGAAAGTTTTCTGTTGCTAGTCCAGTACTATCAGCCTGACACCAATTAGTATGAAGATGGTATTGTGGATGGTCCAATCCACACCTGGTCTTGCCCCACACGTTATACACTGTACATTTGACCACCCTGCTGCCTTGTAAGAAACAGCTTGTAGAGGCCAATTTATTTCAGCATGTGCCTCTAGTTCCTGATCTATCCTTTTACCCTGAAATGAAGTCTCCAAATGCCTAGCACCACTGCTACAACCAAAATTCAAAAATATGATATTGACCACCATAGAGTTTCATACAGAGATGGTAATTGATATTAAAAAATAGCCTGTAGTTCTCCTAGCAGGGATCCCCAACCCCTGTTCTGTGGACCGGTATCATCTATGGATTGGTAGGAACTAGGCCACACAGCAGGCGGTGAGCAACACGTGAGCAAGTGAAGCTTCATCTGTACATGCAGCCTCTCCCCAGCACTAGCATCACTGCCTTAGCTCCACCTCACATCATCAGGCATTAGATTCCCATAGGAGCACGTGCACCTGGTGCCAAAAAGTATGGGGACTACTGTACAGAATACTTCAGCACTAAAGAGAAATTTGATCTTGGACTTGATAGAAAGATATACCTTATTAGGAAATTGAAAATGAAAGGTGAAAAGTGGTGAAGCAGAAAGAAATCATTTCTACGTATATTTACCTATGAAATATAAACACATGTACCTAAAGCTATAGCTACATATATTTATAATTGTAAAAGCACACCTAATGTCAACAGTAGGGGGAAAGGATAGTAAATTAATGATATTCTTCTTAATATGTTTCCCAAGCTAACTTTTGAGCAAGCTGCAACACCAGTATTTTGGCCAGGACTATCTATTACATATAAAACTTTTAAGATTTCACAATAAAAAGCCAGGTTCAGCCAACATATTTATGTAATAAAAATAAAATATCTTCTTAAAGATATTACTAATCTAACTATGGAAACTACTCAACATTTTATTTTCAGCCATAAAACATATCTACACATACTTATATAACATTAACCATGAAACATAATCATTCTGGTTATTTACTTGAAGAATTAAATTTTATTTAATCCAGTTATTTATAACAGGACATACAAGAAAGGACCACAAACTAAAACTAGTTCCATTCACTAAGATAACTCTTAAAGTGTATTCTGAAAACCTCTTGCTTCAGAGTAGCCTGGGAAGTCATTTTAGAGTACAAATACAGAAAACCCACTCAGGGATCTAGAATCAGAATTTCTGGGGTTAAAGCCTTGGAATATGATTTCTTTCTAAGCTTCATTGATTCTAAGTCCACTAAAGTTTGAAAATCACAGCACCAAAAGAAGACAGAAAACAGGCAGCCTAAGCAGTAAGTGGGGAGGTTCCCTGTAACATAAGAATGCAGCAGCAAGTTTACACTGTCCAAGCAGGCAGTTGGCAAGATGAAGTTGGGTATCTTTCACAAGTGTCTCTTATCAGCTGGTTTGAAGTTTCCTTTATGCTAGCTATGTTAATTCCAAGTTTTTTAACTCTATGGTTCAGTTTCTGTACTTTTAAGATAATAATAATACCCTAAATTAGAGAGTGGTTATGAGAATTAAATAATTTAAAACATGTAAAGCACACAATGTCCAACATATAAGTACTCAATATATATTAGGTGTTACTGGTAACGAAGCTGTTCCCCTGAGAGAGAAAAAAATCATTGCTTCAGTTTCGAAAACTATATTATCCAATTCTGTGAAACTAAATATGTAAATCATGAAAATACAGTATTTTACACATGGAAAGAACCATTTGGATATTATACATTCTATTCCTAATAATTAAGTGATTAAAAGCAATTCACACCTTTTCCTCCTGAAGATTTAGCTCTGAAAATTACTCCACTGAGTTTGGTACAATTGATAAATGAACTTACAAATCAGCTCCATAAAATAGAGTTTTTATGGGAAACTTCAATCACTAAGTGGGAAATTTACCAAGTTCTATTTTCACTGAATAAAATTTTCTGAAGTCTTTCTTTTAATTTTTCACAGTAGAAGCTTATGATCAGAGGGTGTCTGAATAAGATGTTGACACAGGAATTTCAGTACTTTCCATCATTTATTTCTTCAGTGGAAAACACTGAAGTTACCTGAGATAATATCACATAGAAAATAACCAATCTAAAATTACTAGATTCTTATCTATTAATAAAATACTGCTAAGGGTAAATAACTATCATTAACCATATCCTGGGCTGTTTCTAAGCAAAAGTGCAAGATAAAATTTATCCTTAATATCATCCCCTCCCTTTTTAAAATCTTTCATTCCTAGTGTCTTCCCTGTCTGTCCTTCCTAACACAGATACTATCTTTGTTCTCACTTGCCCACAAAACTTGTAACAATTTTGCCCCACTGGAAATTATCTGTTCTATATCACATCATTTCATGACCCACTGATTCCAATTATGGATCTAAAACAATATGCAACAGTTTTAGGACTGTTGTCAGCTACACATATCTATCTGAGATCTTGGAGGACTGATTCTGTCCCCCATAATTTTCTAATGCACTATAAAGAGTAATGGTAAAAATCATAGGAGAGTGATAAAGATATTTAAGAGTAGGTGACTCTCTTAGCAAGCATTCATGGCCCGGTTGTTCCATTTTGCAAAACAAAACCTTAAAAAGAGCAAATACATCAAAACCAAAGCTACTTTTAATAACTAATTTTATCATGTAGATTTACTTTTCATCAGCTCCCACTCCCATTCGAATCAGGGGTTAACCATAATTTTGCTTTTCCTCTTGAATCCCACTCCTTCATTCTGAGTACATAATATTGAAAGTCATCAAGTCATATTTCTCTCACCTTCCTGTTTCCTAACCTGAAAAACTACCTGTGTTACTCCTAACTATTCCTCCTTTCCTGAGTATCAGAGTAAAATATGTTCTTTCTCCTTTTGAAGACTGATACCTCTACTTGGACTCTGAGTGCTATATACTTCCATCTAACCTGGAGCTTTATTTTTATTAATTATTTCTTCCTTTCATTGTCTTTAAATCACTCCTTCCCTCTTATACTATGTTCAGTTTTAAAAACATATCTTTTAAGAAACAAAAGAAAAATTAAACAAATGGGACTACATAAAACTAGAGAAGTTTTTCACAGTCAAGGAAACCAAAAAATAAAAAGACAACCTACTGAATGGGAGAAAATATTTGCCATTAATACTCCCAATAAGGGGTTATATATCCAAAATATATAAGAAATTTATACAACTTAACGTACACGCGTGTGCGCGCGCGCACACACACACACACACACACACACACACACACACAAACCAATTCGATTTAAAAAATGGGCAGAAGACCTGAACAGACATTTTACAAAGATGACATAAATAGCCAATAAGAAAATATGCTCATCATTACTAATCATCAAAAAAATAAAAATTAAAACCACAATGTGATGTCATTTTACACCTGTCAGAAAGGCTATCATCAATGAATCAACAAACAGCAAGTGTTGGTGAGGATATGAAGAGAGGGAAACTATCATGACTGTTGGTAGGACTGCAAATTGGTGCAGCCACTATGAAAAATATTATGGAGGATTCTCAGAAAATTAAAAATAGAACTACCATATGGCCCAGTAATTCCACTTCTGGGTATTTATCTAAAAAAATTCAAAGCACTAATTCAAAAAGATGTGTGCACTCAAATGTTCATTATAGAATTATTTATAATAGCCAAGATATGGAAGCAACCTAAGTATCTATCAATAGATGAAGAGGTGGCTCATATATACAATGAAATATTACTCAGCCATAAAAAGAATCAAATCTTGCCATTTAAGATGACTTGGGTGGACCTAGAGGGTATTATGCTAAGTGAAATAAGCCAGACAAGGACAAATGCCATATGATTTTATTTAAATGTGGAATCTAAAAAAAATGAAATAAATGAATAAACAAAATAAAAATGAACTTAGATACAGAGAACAAACTGATGGTTGCCAGATGGGAGGGGATTTGAGTGTTCAGGTGAAAATTATGAAGGGATTAAGAAGTATAAATTGGTAGTTACAAAATAGTCATGGGATGTAAAATACAGCATAGGGTATATAATCAATACTAATCATAATAATTATGGATGGTGTCAGATGGGTACTAGATTTATTGGGCTGATTACTTTGTAAATTATAGAAATGTCTAATTATTATGTTGTACACCTGAAACATATAATATTTTGTGTTAACTGTAATTGAAATTTTTTAAATTTTCTTTTAATTTCTTCCTAAATTCTGTATCTCCTTTCCTACTGCTTTCTTTATTTTCTATTCAGTTTTATAATTCCTAAGATTGTCTAAAATTTGCTTCTATTCACTCATCTTGACATTTAAACTTTATTGGCAATGGCCACCACTGATTTCCACATTGCCAAATCCAATAGACTGAAATTTTTACATCTGACACTATTGATAAGATTTTCCTTCTTAAAACATTACCCCTCCTTGGCTTCTACAACATCATTTTAAATAAAAGAGATTTATTTTTAATCTCTGTTACTGAATCTTTTCACTCTGCTCATCCCTAAAATTCTCTATACTGAACTCACTTGTATTTCCATCTATACTTGTTTCTTTGTGTTCCAAACTATTCCCATAAATTTACATATATAAACTAGAGTCCCAAATCAGAACCTCTACTCTCAAATACTTCTGAACTCGACCACCAAACATATTACTGTAATGTCTACTTTGATATCTCTTTTTCCCAGTCATATTTCATACAAGAAACTACTATCTATGCAATCAATCAGACCAGAAATCTGAGAATCACTTTCTAACCCTCAGACTTCCTATGTCTTATCAGAGCACTAAGTGTTGTCAGTCTACATCCCAAAGCCATCTCTAATCTATCAACTTCCTCCTTCCCCATGCTACCACTACCTTAGTACAGATTATATTATCTCTTCTCTTAAAGAAAAAATATTTTAAGGTAAAATGATAAATTTCATACAAATATAAACATGAGTTAAAGATATTATTTAACTAATTATGTAATGAGGGAACTAGTAAGATATTACAATAGGTTTAAAGGAGAATTCAAAGTACCATACTTATATAGGCATTCTTGAATGCTGCATTGAATTTACAAATAGCCACAAAACTGGCTTTTTTTACAGCAGGGAGGGAAATTAATTTTCCTTTCACCAGACAGAATTCATTTGCACATCTATGGATAGAAGTCATTTGCATTGCCATGATCTACAATTTACAGAGTTTTAAATAGCACAGACAATGAAAGATGCAAACTCCATAGAATCAAATAAATCACAAGGGTGTGCTCTAGACAACACATACATTTTGACTGAAGACACCTCGTAGTGTTTTTTGGTCTACTTCAAAGTCTTCCAAAAATTTTTCTGACAGATTTTAGCATGTTTACTAAAACTAAAGTCTAGTGATATCTCCCCTCTGTAAAAAATACCTCATTGGCTCCTTATCAACCACAAAATAAAATCTAGCCTCATCCTACTGGGTAGAATGACCATCTTCATCTCCTGATCTCCAACTTACCCCACTCTCACATAAACAGATACTTTATACCATTAGATGCAATACCGAAATGTTTACCCTTCTCTAGATAACCCCTTGCTGTTTTATATTCATTATTTTCCATGTGTCATAACCTTTTCCTGAAATGTGCTTTTGTCCAACAAATAAAGCCCTATTAATTTCAAAGCTAAGTTTAGAAGCTTAATTTTCCAGGAAGGTTCTAGACTAAACAGAATTAATTGTTTTCTATCAATGCAAATTATTTGTTTTAATATATGATTTTCTCTAATAGACTGAGAGCTGCCTAGGAACAGAATTAAAAATGTTTATTTATTGTGTGGTCATTAACAGCAAAGACTTGAAAGTCAGAACTGAATCAACCACCTACTAGCTGAGTGACACAGATAAGTCACCTAACCTCTCTATGCCTTAATTTCTTCACCTGTAAGTGAAAGTATTGTAATTTGGGGCAATGCCTTGAATTGAACTACCTGTTTGAATCCCTGTTTTACAATTTACTAATTCTGATATCCAAAAAAAGCTACTTGCCCTATTTCCCTCAAGTTTTCATCTATAAAACAACACTGAAAATAATACTTCATAGGGTTGTCAAGAGATCTAATATGTGTAAAGCAGTGTAATAATTAATTCTATGTGTCAACTTGGTGAGGCCCAGAAAGACTACAACTCATATGTTTGGTCAAACTTTAATCTAGATATCACTGTCAATATTATTTTTTAGATGAGTTTAACATTTAAATCAGTAAGCTTTGGATAAAGCAGACGTCATTCTCCATATTGTGAGTGGGTTTTATTCAATCTGTTAAAAGCCTTAAGAGAAAAAGATTGATGTCTCCAAAGGAAGAGAAAATTCTGTTTCCAGACTGCCCTCAGACTTGAGCTATATCAACTTCTCAGGGTCTCTAGCCTGTTGGGCTGTCCTGCAATTTTCAGATTTGCCAGCCTCCACAATCTCATGAGCCAGTTTCTTGGTATAACTTTTTATTATTATTAGAGCTTTGTGGAATAAATGAATTAATGTATATAAAACACTCAAATAAACATCTGACAGATAAAAATAGTCCATTTTAAATAGTATTGTTACTTATATTTCCAGGGCCGAACACAATACCTGGCATAATAAATGTTTATTAGTTATCTGAATAGATGAATGAATGAGTGAATAAATATATAATATCACATAGAATAGAGCAGTCACTTTAAGCTCACATGTATTTTATATATATGTATATATATATATACGTATATATATATATGTATATATATATATACGTATATATATATATATACATATATATATATATGTGTGTATATATATATATGTATTTGTCAACTCAGGTGTGGGAGGAAGGGGTGATACAAACACTATCAACGAACCTCCAGCCATCAATCAATATTTAGAATCCAGATAGCATCAAAAATAAAAAATAAGGGATTGTAAACTGACAAGGTCCTTGCAATCTGACAAGGGTTGCCTTGCCTAAATAAAGAAATAAATAAAATAAAATTTAACATGCTCTAAACTCAATTTATAATCTTACCCCAAGGCTGCTAATCTCACTATGATCGTCCGCTAATAAATAACAAGTCCCGTCAGTTTTCGTAGACAGACCCTTATCTATTCTGTGCTCCCCTATTCAATCTATGACCAAGTCCTATCTGGTCTCTCTCTCTAATAGCTAATCTTTTGCAACTTCTTTACTCCAGCTGTCAGTGCTTTACTTTCATCTTTTTTTCTCATCTTGATTATTTCAGTAGCCATGAAACAAGTATCTCTATATCCCAAATCCTCTGACTCAAATACATTTTTTACACTGCTATCAGAGAAATTTTTTGTAAGCTGCACATCTAAACATTAACTTCCTGTTTCAACTCTCAACAGCTATTCATTATCTTTATGATAAAATACAAAGTCTTTATTTGACAAATAAAGAATGACAAATAAGGTCTTTTATTATCTTCTGCTTGCTTCTTCAGCTATAGCATCTCTCACAATTTTTACCCTCAAAATCTATGCCCTGGACAAACTGAACAATGCAGATGCAAAAATTTGATGTGTATTCTACTGCCTACTAGCTTTCTTTTCATGTTACAACTTCTGACTGAAAAGCTACTTGTCATCACTACCACATTCTTAGCTAGCATATCTCTATGTCTAGCATATCTCTTTGTCTAAGACTCATCTCCTCACGAAATTCTTTCTTGTTCTATCCCCAAATTGACAGGATAACCTGTCTTTTATGAACTAATGGTGACCTTTACTGACCTTGTTCACAGTTCCCATCATATTGGATAGTAATTATCTTTGTATAGTAATTTATTTATTACCTTTTTCCACTTATGTAAGAACTCTTTGAAAGTAGGGACTGATCTCTTATCTCTGTAACCCCAGTACAATGGTATTGAATTCATATAGTCAAATCTAGACTACCCTAAATTAAAATTTTAGGGCTAGGAGAATCAAATTATATAATGTACATAAACCTTTAGTCAGATATATAATGAAGCTGGATCACACAATAACAAAAATAAACTGTTATGTATCTTAGTGTGAGCTCCCATCCAGAAACTTAGGGAAACATAACCTAGTAGACCCTAGCAAATGTACATTCTAACACAATTTAATGTCATCAACTAAAATTAAAACAGGGAGAAAAGCATATGAAGTCATATGATCTATAATCAGCATATCATGTTACCCAAATTTTCTACATTATTTTACAGTCTCTGGAAACTCAATGATGTTCCACAGTTTCTCAGTGTTTCACAGGATCAATTTTCTCAAGATCTTCAGTCAACTATGAGTCCTAAAAACTGAAGCTCTTGCCCTATGTTCCATACCCAGATAAGCAATAGGGAAATTTCTGACTATGCCATGTAAATCTGCCAATTTTTTCTTCTAGCTAATTCTAGAAGAAGTATATAGCTCTTTTTGAATGCTCTCGATTTCAATGTTAACATCTATAATTCCAATTCCTTTACTGGCTACCTCCTAACTTAAGCTCTTCATTATTTGTGGATACCAAACTCCTAAAAAAAATTTTCACATTTTTTGATTCACTAAGGCAGTGGTTTGAAACCTGCATGCACAGAGGAATCACCTGGAGCCACTTGCTCAACAAAAAATTTGCTGAGTCCCATCTCTGATAATTCTGTTTTTTGTTAAGCACTCATTATAATTTAAATAGATCTAATTCTTGAACTAGAATTTAAAAACCATTGCTAAAGATAGGATTTTACCCTGACTACTTACCTCCATCTTATCACTAATATTGTTGATTATATATTTCTTTCTTCTTTTCTTTCTTCATTTCTTCCTTATAGGTGAGAGACAATAAACCTCAGGAAAACTTTGTGATTTGGGTTACAAAGCACAAGTTCTCTGGTAGTGAAAGCACAATAAATATCACTTCAGGAAGCCAAACATATTTTTCTCTGAAATGTTCCTATGTTGAAACAACCTCAGGACACTGAACGAGGCATCAAAGACAAGTAACTAAAAATTGAGACTGACAATTATTATTCTTTCTTATTAATTAGATATATTTGAAAACATTCTAAAAAATGCAAAAAATTATACAATGTAGATATTATTATTACTATCTTAATATTTCAATGCCTAACATATTCCTTTTGCCTGTGGTAGTGTTCAATAAGCTCTGTTTATCTGAGAAAGTTATTTCTTAAAGAGGCTATGAGAAATGATGCTCACAAAATTAACACTTCAAAGAGGCCCAATTTAAATGCCACCAGGAAAGTTTTCAACAGTATTGTTTATGATCGTGATACTTGTGGACCAGGGTGATATGTTTGTTTGTTTTCTTTTTAATTTTATCTAGAGTGGTTATCTGTCCATTAATAAACTTTTATGAATGTTTTAAAATTTTTCAAGTCACTCAACAGCTACTAGAACTAAGTCATAATAATTTTAACTACAGAATTACAAAGTAGATAAGTAGGGGATAGGGGAGGAAAATATTACATAATGAAAAATGTAATAGATTTTGGTCTGTGAGTAACAGGAAAATTTTATCATCATTTAAATAGAACAAGTTTTTAAAAAAAAAAGTCACAAATAATTTCTAAGTTCTATTAACATTTTAAATTTAGAAGAAATGCTCTATAATATTGATGCAAAGTAGGTTAAAGCTCCTAATGCTAGGAATATTAGGAGTCAGTGGAAGTATAAAAACATATTCCTGGCAGTTACGAAGTCAGTAAGACTGTGCTCTTTTGTAAAGAGGACCATCACAACTCAAATTTTATTTAGTCTCTGAGATGGCAAAGCAGTCTATTCAATGAACAAGAAAATCATGAACCAAAGTTACATAAGCCTGGGCAATGGCTGAAATAAATTTTCTGTTTTGCCACATAGACTTTCATTTTAGGTACAAAAATATGCTTCTCAATTTTTTTTATCATGTCAGACTACCAGAAGCCTTTCTAAGCATCTATTGAGTTCCTACAGATCATTGAAAATATTTTCCAAAGGCTATTTATATGGTCTAAGCCAATTTAAGGATCCTGTGAATACTATCTTCCATGACATCATACAACTTTGGAATAATGAGAAATCATGGAATCTAAAAAGCTAGGCTTACATTCTGGCTTACTGAGTACTAGCTTTGTCATTTGGATCAGGTCACTTAATGGAAATTTAAAATTTTAAGTTAAATTTAAATATATATTTTTAAAAACTTTATAATTTAAGTGAAGAATGGGAAAGGAGAAACACTAGTCTTAGGAAATGGAAGACCAAGTCATATGTCTAATATTTGGTCTAACAAGTCATATGTTGCATAATGATAGGAAAATTCTACCACTATCTAAACAGGACTTTAAAGTTTAAATTTTAAAAAATTAAAATAGAAATAATAATACAACATATGAGATCAAATTATTGTGCTTGTGATCTTCCGATACTATTGCTTATATTATAAATTGATGTGAGGATTTAAAGAAATAATACATGCGAAAATATCTGAAGCATAGTGGATCCTCAATAATTTATACATATATATGTCAAACTTGGGCTCTATAAGTAGGATTCCATAGCTCAAATATGTGTAGCAAAGAATTTGGGTTTGCCCAAAGAGAGGTCTGGCCTTTGCCCTCAAGTTTTAGAATGCAATCTATATCATAACTCAAAGGAGTGTCTTTATTTAGGGCAAAGGCTGGCTGGATACACCAGATCTTAGGGTGAAGCTGGCTACACCCAACAGTCCTAGGGTGGGGACTGGCTATGCTAGAAAAACCAACCATGTTTTAGCAATAGTTATCTGCAATCTAGCATCTGAGATCAATCATACACAATCAGTCAATTAATCATGTCTATATAATGGAGCCCTCAATAAAAATTCTGAATATTGAGACTTGAATAAGACTCCCTGGTTGGCAATACTCTGTGCCTATTGTCACACACCAATTCTAGCAGGATAAGAGATCCTGAGGACAAAGGAGGCTTCACATTTGAAATTCACCCAGACTCTGCCCTATGGATCTTTCTCTTTGTTATATCCTTTACTTACAAAAAGCCATAACTGTTAGGATATAGTTTTCAGTGAGTTCTGTGACTTCTTTTAGTAAGTTATCAAAACTGAGGATGGTTTTGGGAGACTCTCAAACTTGACAATGGTGTTAGCAGTGAGAGGAGTCTTAGAAACTATGCCTTCAAACCTCACAGTTCGCTAACTCTGAGTAAAAGGATATCATTTTATATCTCTTATATTCATATAAATGACAATTTTTGACTCTGAATTTACCACTTGTGGTAAAATCTTCAAAAAAAGAGATAAAAGAAGCAAATCACTGAATCCTTTTCAAAAATTATTGTTCTACCCATCATAAATTTTTATTATAATTGGACGTTTTCTAATTAAGAATATTCCCTCTACATACTCAATGCTTATCTACTTGAAGATAGATATGGTTCCCTAATTTTGTTTGAAGGCCATGCCCATAGAATCTACACCAATATTCCAAGTTTCCATGCTATCAAGTTTTTGTCTATCCATAAAATTATGATGAATTGGTCTAAACTGAAATATCCAGGCCAGAGTCCTGCAACACCTGACAAACCTTTTAAATTCAAAAAACAATATTCCATCTGCCTTCTCTCTGTATTTAGAAAGCATTTATATCCAGCTTGGGAGTCTATAGCATATTCTGGGACATGTGGAGAGGCAACAGGATAAAAGCCCTGGTGATTACTGCAGCTCTTTTTATTTATACTATATTAAAAAATTAAGTTTTATTAAATTACAGTTAGTGTTCTATCATTTCTCTAGAGTAGTGGTATCCAACTGAGTATAATTTTGGCCCCCAGGGACATTTGGTCACATCTAGAGACTTTTTGTTGTTTTTATTGTTATAACGACTAGGAGGAAGAGTGCTACTGGCATCTAGTGGGTAGAAGCCAGATATGATAAGCATCCTACAATGCACAGGGAAGCTTCCCACAGGGAAAAACAAAATGTCCAGCCTCAAATGCCAATAGTGCTGAAGTTGAGAAATCCTGTTCTAAAGATGTTTAAATTCAGTCAGACTCAATTTTTGTCCCCAAGATCAGTATAAGAGGATTTCATCTTGGTTCTTTCTGAATATATCACTATTCTTTACCTGTTTAATGGGGCAACCATACCCACAGGCCCAAATCAGATACTTTCCCTAAGGTGAAGTAAAATCCTGCAGTATTTAAGATTTGTAGGGGTTACACATGAGTATCCCTAGAGGAATCTGAAATATAGATTCCTCAAGTTCTTCTTTCAAAGATTCTTAGTCAAAATGTATAGGTTGAAATCTAGGAATCTGTATGTGTGATCACTCTTCAGATGATTCTAATTAGAAGCCACCTTTGGAAACTGCTAGAGAGCCATGTGGAGTCCTTGTTAAAAATATAGATTATCAAGGTTACCCTGGAGTAACTAAATCAAAATTTCTAGGGGTAAGACCTAAGAAGTTCTCTTTTTAACAAGTGTCCTTAGAGGACCCTTATCTTCAGGCATGTTGGGAAACACTGCATAGGAAGGTATCTTAAAAATTTAGATCTGTGATCATGGTTTGTGGAGAGAATGGTATCCTTTCATAAAGATGACTAAAAGAAAAAATAATGTTAAAAACTAAATTCAGTTTATCAGGGCCCCAGAGGACCAGGAACCATTATACATTAGATTATAAAAAAAAAGGTCAAAAGTTTGATAAGATATCATGGGAGGAAATGCTTGACCTTACTCTCCTCTGTGGAGATGTTGCCCCAAGAACTGTTGAAACTACTTGGTAGAGAGAAGTGTCATTAGTAACTTTCCTTTTCCACAGATATTGTAGAGAGAGAATTTTATTAGCCACAGTTTTGGATTCTATGTCCAGATTTGTGAATATTAACATAGAAGTCAATAGAGACAGTATGACTTCTTCCATTCACTGGCACAGGCAAAGCTCTCCAAAATTATAATTCCCAAGTGACCTCATTACTCGTGGGCACAAAAACTCAGCCTTGAAATACACTCCTGCTAATATTTGACTCAAGCACTTCAGATGTAGCTCGGCAGTGATGAATATCTAGATAGCTCATTTGTGTCAGTCTTCTCACCATATAATTAAGATTCCACAACTGAGTCATATTTCTTGAGCAATAGGTAGGTTAAGTGTTGAGCAGCCACAGAAAGTAAACTAATCATCCAGACACTAACTATTGCATAAAGCTATATAGAAAAGCCTTCATAAGGGGTCAGAACTTATTAAAAACAACTACTGCTGGTCTCTATTATTTGATCAACTGCAGATATGTACAATCTCAGTTTAGTAAGGATCTAAGCTATCATCTAATTTGACCACCAGAGGATAAAGTACTTACTACACTAACCAGCTCTGTAGTCCCAAATCTGGCTACATGACAGGTTATCCTCAGAAGGTTTTTTTAAAAAATGCACAATCTTGGGCCTCACTTCAGGTCTGCTGCACCACAATCTCTGGTGGGGTGGGGGAATCTCTAGATTAAGGTTGTTCTTTCTGTCTTTAATCAGCTTTTTAAAATGCCTCATTAAATAGTCATAAAATGATTACACCTGAAAGTTACTGAATTTTGTTAATCAATGTCATGATAATAAAAATTTTAAAAAAAATAAATAAAAATAAATAAAATAATAAAATAAAATAAAATAAAATAAAATAAAATAAAATAAAATAAAATAAAATAAAATAAAATAAAATAAAATAAAATGGAGCTAGAGTTGCAAGCCTGTAATCCAAAGAACTATTTGCAAGGATAACAAGAAAGCAGTTATTATGACTACTGGACTGATGACTGCCAAATTAAAAATTAAAAACATTCTGTAGAATAAACACCATTACGTTATCTGAAAAAATAAATGAATAAATGAATGAATGAATAAAGAGTCATAAAATGGTTCCCCATAACTTCCAACCATTAGTTTTAGTTCAATTATCTAAGGCCTGTTCTATATATCTCCTTTTTTCATAGCCAAGTGTCTCTAATCTTTCCACTGTTCAACATATGACATAATATTGAGCCAAGTTTCTAATATTTGCTTGGTTTTCCATAAATAAATGGTTTCTAGTTACAGTATCAGAGCCCAGAAGAAATGCAGCTTTTTAGTGCAGAGTGGAACAGGGAAGGCCCTTCCTTCACATTCTAGATACTTTGTATTAGTGCAAACTATCCATCTGCATATCACATTGACCTTATCTCAGCTAGATCTCAATCCCTTTTTGCAGTTATTTCACGTTTTCCTCATCAAGTTCTTCTTCCATTCCTCCACATGTACTAGTCAAAGTTTTTATTTAACATTCTATTTAAGATCCACCTCCAAACCCCTTACTCTTAGCTGATAACCATGCTCCTAATCCATACAGATCTACTGTGTCCCCAACCCATCAAGTTAATATCTAACATAACATATAGTATCAAATTACTAAATTATAACCACACATATTAAAGACCTTACCTAGTATTAATTTTAGTAATAACGTCAAACACATAAGTAATCAAGAGGCACAAAGAGGAAGAAGTCTGGAATACCCTGTGTGGCTCTCCAGGTCCTTTCTCTCCACAATGAACAGGAGCCTTCTGATCCAGAACAGATGAGGACTCACAGTAAGGTTTGTGGCTCACCTTTCACAACCAAGTGGGTTCAATTATGAAATATCTCCATTTTCTACCCCCAAAAATTGTGACATTTTTTGTGAGCTGTGCATCATAAACCCATAAATCTTAGATGTATTTTCATATGCAAATTCTATGCCAAGGCAGCCTAGAAAAACTATCCATAGATAAGGACTCTCTTCCTAACAAGTATCATTAGTCTATTTATCCAAAGGAGAAGTTACATATTTTACATGGAGATGAGACTGAGTCATTGGCCGTTTTTTTCCCTCAGAAACATTGCTCTGGTAATCAGGGCAAAAATAAATCATAGGCCTTCTGCTTTATCTCCTTTCTCCCCAACATCTATTCTTATTTCTTACTTATTCTAGTCTTAGAGGAAGAAGTCCTGCTTTACATTAATCAGGTGTTCTAAATATCATTCTCTCAGCTATTCTTTTTCATTATACCCTCTGATACAGCTTTTTTTTTCTTTTTATTATGTCCTCTCACATAGCATTAATATATTTTTACCTACCAGCTTCTCCTCCTTACCATATAAATATACTCATTCTCTCCTTTTTAAAACTATTTCTCAATAATGTGTTATTCCAGAGATATCTAATTACCTCTTTCTTTACGATAAATTATTGACACTTATTTAGACCTAAATGTGACTGACACTCATCATATGGAACATTTGGGTATTTCCCAAGCTATAGGAAACATTTTTTGATGCCTACCAAATATCTCCATCTAGGTGTCCCATAAGTGTCTAAAACTCAGACTATCCAAACAAAATGGTTATCTTTAACTTCTCTTTCCCAACATTTGTTTCTGTGTTTATTTTCCCATTTTAGTAAATGAAATACACATATACCTAGATGTCCAAACTGGGCAACATTTGAAATGTTCTTTTCTCCACTGAGATTGACATGCAGTCAGTGAGTACTGTTATTTGTGTCTCCGTGATAAATCTCAAATTCATTTCCATTTCCCCCAAAACAACAGTGCATTAATTAAAGACTGTGTCTGAAACTCCAAATACATAATTTGAGCTGGTCTAAATTTGTATGCAAAAATTTTTCTAGCAATGCCAAAAGTTGCAGTTTCTCATGTTATCCCTTTAATTTTGCAGTCTAATTTTCAGAATTTTTTAACAGTTTAAATAATGAGACATACATCAAACCCAGTTCCTGATCTGTAAAACACATGTTCATTAAGGATAATGTGGTAAATAGAAAAGTAAAAAGTAAAAATTGCCATTATGCCAAAAACAAAAATAACCATTATATTAGTGAAGGTTCTCCAGAGAAACAGAACCAATGGGAGATATATAGTATCAAAAATATATATACATCATATATGTAAAATATGTATAAAGAGACTTATTAAGGAACTGGCTCCCATTATTGTGGAGGCTGGCAAGTCCAAAATCCATAGCATAGGCTTAGGCTAGCAGGTTAGAAACCCAGCAAGGCATTGAAATTTCAATCTTAAGAAAGAATTTTCTCATCAGAAAACCAATATTTTTGCTCTTAAGCAAAATGAGGTACACCACATTATCAGGGGTACTTTATCTTATTTAAATTCAACTTATTGTAGCTATTATCCACATCCACAAAATACCATCACAAGAACACTTAGGAAAGTATCTCACTAAATAAGTTGGCACTATAGCCTAGCAAAATAAACAATAATATTAGCCATCAAAATCATACAACACTTTCTTTAGTCTTTAATCTAGGCATAAGTGGGATTGTACATGTGAGTCCTATGATAAAACATAACATAAAAAAGGCATTTTAAAAAATTTCTTGCATCAAATTAAAGGGTCATTTCAATAACCAAAGATTTATAATTAAATTAAAATTTTTTCATTTACCATTACACCTGATCTCTTATCACCTAAACAATAACTTCAAGTTATCTTTTTCAAAGCTGGTTCTTAGAGTTATGATGAAGTGATAAAAATTCTACCCAACCACCTTCCCCCACTTATCTACATGACACTTTAAAATAATAGAGCACATTTTGATAATATCAAAATATGCTCAAAGCAAAAACTTTCTTTTCACTTCTCTTCATCCTTTTCTCCTGTCTTTTCTTGTAGAGCTGAACTTCTTGGGATACAATGTGCCACCATTAGTATTCTATTTTTTTATATTCAGTTATTTTCTGAAAATTGACTTTGTTGTCTCAGGTACAAATAAAGAAATACTAATGGAGAGGAAAAACAACATTCTAGCTATTGTAGCCCCTTTGCAGTGGAAAGACGTTTATTAGTCAAAGTGAGGGTTTTGAGTAGGATATCTGAGAGTTCTGACTGGGGAGAGGTAAATCATCAGATAATACAGATGATATTTGTGACACAGGATTAAATGAGGTTACTAAGGAAGTGAATGCAAATAGTGAGAGAAAGAGAAAAGAAGAGATGGAGGAACTGAACCCAGAGGTTCTCTAACATTAGGAGGCTCGGAAATGGGGGAGAAAACAGCAAAGAAGATTGAGAACAACCAGCCAATAAGGTAAAAGAAAAGCATTCGAGGAGCAAAGAGGGAAACCATATCAAGGAAGAAAGAGTGTCTATCCATGATTAAATGATGTTAATGAGCTAAATAAGATGAGGATGATTACCTATTGATTTAAGCAGTTATTATAATGGACCTCTACAAGAGTAGTTTCAGAGGAGGGGTGAGAGTGAACCTGTTCCTCACTGGAACAGCTTCAAGAGAGAATGAGCAGAAAGGCATTAAATATAGTGAGAAAATTACTTCAAGTTTTAATGTCAAAGAAAGCCAAAAAATAAAACAGTAGCTGACAGAGAAAGTATGAAGAGAATATCTGTTTATTTGCTTGTTTGTTTAAAATGTGTAAAAATAAAAATCATGTTTGAAAGCTAATAAGAATGAGTAGAAAGAGAAACTTTGATGGAATTTGATGACACATTGATGATGCAGGAGGAAAAGAAGAGATTTGCCAAATCTGTATCCTCAATAGGCAGGAAGAGCCTACTTGAATCTGGCATCCCAAGTATTGGACTGGCCTTTGACAGGGCTAACAAATTTATTCACAATAACAATAATGGATGTATAATCCACAGAAACAGAAGCTTGTCAGTGAGTACATATGTAAGAGAGTGAGCATGAGATTCAAGGACGTTCTCATGGAGAAGACTTGAAGAATAAATAGAAACTTATAAGTTAGATATAGTTAATAGTTATAAAGACCTTGCCAAATGAAAGAAATGAGACTTCCAGTCCTGACAAGACAGCATAAACTCATTTCATTTATCTCTGTTTCACTCTGCTAAGTACAACTACAAACCCTGGAAATCACGCAAGAGGTAACCAGAGAACTCTGAAAGTTCTCTTTCATGGAAGGAAAAGTGCTTAGAGACCTCAGGACTAGAGAACAAGCATACTGGTAGGTTATCTCATAGCTCCTTGCTCTATCAAATATGGTGACTGAGTTCCACTGTTCCCCAATACTCAACCTAGCAACAGAAGGCAGCCCAGGTAGAATTCTTTCTTCTCTGGATTATACAGGAGACCAGGCAAGCCCATGCATGTCCATCAGTGAATGAATGGATAAAGAAGAGGTGGTATGTATATACAATGAAATTTATTCAGCCATAAAAAATAAATTAAAATCTTGACATCTTCATCGACAAAGGTGAACCTAGACGATATTTTACTGAGTAACTCAGAAAAAGACAAATGCCATGATTTCACTTATATATGAAATCTAAAGAACAAAACAAACAGATAAAAAGGAAACAAACTCAGTTACAGAGGACATTTTGATGGTTGGCAGGTGGAAGGGGTATTAGGGGTTGGTCAAAAAAAAGATTAAGAAGTATAAATTGATAGCTGCAAAATAGCATAGGAATGTAAAGTATAGCATAAGGAATATAGTCAGTACTATTAGAATAACTATGTACTAGATGGGTACTAGATTAATCAGGGTGATCATTTTATAAGTTATGTGTCTAATTAATATATTGTACAATTGAAACTAATGTATTATTAATATGTCAATTATAATTAAAATTTTCTTTTAATATAATAATAATAATAATAATAATAATAATAATAATACCAGGCAAGCCCAGTAAGCACCTCTAAGGGAGATCAATCATGAGCCCCACTGATAATACAAAATCAGATAAGTGCTCTCCTTCCCAACCAGACCTGAGACCTCCCCACATTTCTCCACCTGGAGACACTAGTAGAACCAGCAAAGGGAAATTTCATCACAATAATGCTTAGCCTGGAAGCCTCTTTATCCCAAAGGACCTGAGATACTCTATTCCTCAAAACAAGGCACAGGGTGGCTGGTACACCAGCAGGGGGATTCTGCCACATAATTGCCTGTCAGAGAAGCCTTTTCTTCTGGGTGGGAATGAAACTACCCACCACCTACCCAGAGGCACCAGACAGCCTAGCCAGAGGAATCTCCTTTTGCCACCTCAGATGACATCAGCAGGAATCAGTGAGAGTTCCAAGGTAAATAGTAGACCAAAATAGAAACAAAAAGTCTTTGAAAATTAAAATTTCATTGGAACCACAGCCCACAAAAGTAAGGCAGTACCTCAGTGCTAAATCAAAGAAGGGTGACTGTCTGCTAAACTAAAAAAGAGGAATTGTAGTATGACAATCATTGCCAAGAAAGGCAATAACTTAAATGTCAAAAAAATAAAAATAAAATAAAAATCACAAGAAAGCAATTACTCAAATTATAATAATGAGAGCCAGATTCAGCATTTTATGCTTATGGTGTACCAGGTACTGTTCAAAGAACTTAATATGGATTAACTATTTTGTTACTCATAATAGTTCTATTGGTTAGATATTGTTCTTGTTATGCTTGTTTTTCAGGTGAGTAAACTGAGGCATAGGAAGTTTAACCTGAACTAGCCAAACATCTCATAAATGGTGGAGTTAGGATTTGGAAACTGGCAGTCAGGAGCTCATAACCTCTAGTTTATACCACCATCCTATATGTAATGAATGTGATCTAAAGTAGTTTACATTAGATTGTAAAAGACCATAACTATCATTGTAAGGAATATAGGTTTTATTCTGTAAGCAAGTGACTGCATGAGCAGATTTGTGTTTTTAAAAATAACTCCAGAAGTAGATAAGGGTAAAGGGGTCAACTATATGATGATAAAAGGAAATTCAGCTTCAGGTGGTGAACACACAATACAATATACAGGTGACATATTATTGAATTGTACACTTGAAACCTATATAATTTTATTAACCAATGTCACCCCAATAAATTTAATGAAAATACACAAATAAAAATAACTCTGGAAATTATAAGAAAGCTGATTTAGAAGAAGAAAAACTAAAATAGGAAAAACAGTAATGGCCATAATAAGCAAAGCAAAAGATATTAAGGTCCTAAACTAGACAATGACAAGGTTACTGAGGAAAGGCTATTACCAGGAACAGATGCGCTCTTTATCAAGAAGATAATAATTCTAAACATTTATTTAGCTCATAGCAAAGCTTCAAAATACATGAAGTTAAAACTTGTAAAACTTCAAAGAGAGGTATACAAATACACAATTACTATCATGGATTTCATCATACTTCTCTCAATAATCTCTAGACCAGGTGGATAGAAAATCAATAATGATATAGAAAAACTGGACACTTTTAAGTAATTGTTGATTCTAAAACTGACATTTATAGAACCCTCCAACCAAAGATAACAGAATATTTTAGAACATAGAACACTTACCAAGATAGGTCATATGCTGGGCCATAAAAATAAGTCTCGATAAATTAAAAATGTCAAATTAAATGAAGTATATAACAAAATAAATAAATAAATAATTCATAAAAAAAATCTTGAAAATTCTCAAATATTTGAAAATCAAATAACATACTGTTTAGTAATTCATGTCAAAAAATAAATCAAAACTAAAACTATAAAATATTTAAACTAAATTACAATACAAGCATAAAGTATTGGAATTTATAAAATACATGAAAACAGTGCTCAGAAAGAAATGTTTAACACTAAAGGAACATATAAGAAAAGAAGTAAAGATTAAATCAATGTCATTATGTCAGAAAAAAAAACTAGAAAAAGACTACATAGGAAGTAAAAGCAGAAAAATAAAAATAAAGATGATAGCAGACATCAATGAAATTTTAAAAAAAAAGATAAAGCAATAGAACCAAGAGCTGATTCTTTGAAAAAATCAATAAAATTGACAAACCTCAGGCCAGATTGATTTAGGAAAAATGAAAGAGATAGAGAGAAGGAGATTTAAAGAGAAGACACCAGTTACCAGCATTGGTATAAGGGACCAATGATCATACCTTAATCAGGGAAAGAATATCATCACAGAAGTAAAAAAAATTTTTTTAAGTTATAACAGATAACACAAATAGATTTATATCTATTAAAGAAATAGAATTTTCAGTTAAAAACTTTCCCATAGAAATTCTCCTCAGTAAAAATTCCACTTGGTGGTGACATAGAATTTCTTAAATTTTTCTCCTCCCACAGATGCACCAAGTACACAGCAACATATGGAGCAATTTCCTCCAAGACAAATTCAGAAACTATCTGAGTAACTCCTGCAAATCAGGTGAATCAGAAAATACTTGAAACAGGTAGGAAAGTCTAGATATACTCTTGCCATAAATCCTATCCCCAGACACAGTGACAATCAGAAGAGGAACGCCAAATTTCAGTTTTTTCCTTAAGAGTAAAGAGTTTGCATCACACAGCTAGTGTCCCAACTTTTAAGGCTGCTATCTGAAGTTTGAGCCTTCAAATTGCATAGCTCTGAAAGTTAACAAGGTTTGTATTCATGAGTTCCAGAGGACTATAACAAAGAAGCAGTTGTTAATCATATGATCATCTCAGTAAATGCAGAAAAAGCATTTTACAAATTTAACATCCTTTTATGATAAAAAAAAAATCTCAGCAAATTATGTACAGAAGGAGCATTCTTTATCATAAGAAAGGGTATATATGACAAGCCCTCATATTCAAAGGTGAAAAGCTAGATGCTTTTTCTCTAAGATCAGAAATAAGACAGAAATACCTACTCTTGCCACTTTTACTCAATATAGTACTGGAAATCTGAGCCAGAGCAATTAGGTTAAAAAAAAAAGTTATAAAAGGCATCCAAATTGAAATAGAAGAAGTAAAACTATCTCTGTTTGCAAATAATATGATTTTATACAAAAACTCCTAAAACTTCCACAATAAAAACTGTTAGAATAAACAAATTTAGTAAAGTTGGAGGGTATAAAATGAACATACTTTAATCATTTGCATTTCTATACATTAACAACAAACTATTAAAAAGGGATCATTTATAACATCATCAAAAGCAATAAAACGCTAAGAAACAAATTAACCAAGGAAATAAAAAATATATACACCGAAAATTATGACACTGATGAAACAAAGATGATACAAATAAATTAAAAGATATTCCATGTTCATGGATTGTAAAAATTAGTATTGTTAAAATGTTCATACTATTCAAAGCCATCTATAGATTGAATGTAGTCCTTATCAAAATTTCAATGGCATTTTTATTGAAATAGAAAAAGTGTTTTTAAAATTCATATGGCTAAACTGTTGAGTATATAAACGTTGTTCTGGCATTCTCCTCAAACCACATCAACATTACAAATAACTACAGAACAATCATCATTGAGAACTGTCTGAACTCTAGATGAACAGACTAAGGACATACAGAAGTCATGTGGAGACTGATAGAAGGGGAAGAGGCAAAGAATGAGCTGGACCCACACAGAGAGTGTAATGATTAAGAAATGTCAGCTTCCGAGTTCCCCCTGAGGAGAGAAAAGTTCTACCCTGACATCAGGCTCCCAGTCCAAGGTTCCAGTACTGGGAAGGGAAGTCCGCATAACTTCTGGCTATGAAAACCAGCAGAGATTGTAGCTGAGACAAAGGCCTGCTGGAGTGCCAGACATTCCTCTTAAAGGGCCCGCACACAAACTTACTCACTGACAGTCTCACTTCCTCTGAGTTTCATAGCTGGGGAAGCAGCTTGAACAGTACCAGAGACATACAAGGAGAAACTGAATTGTCTGGCTCCAGGATGAGACCTGGCGGGGCAGCTTTCTCCCAGACAGAAGTGTGGGGAGATGCCATTGTTCCTTTATTGAATCCTCCCCTCTACCCAGCCAGCACATAAAGGCAGGTACTATATCTGAGTCTCCATCAACCCGGGTAACACTATCTGCCCCACACTAGGAATTCTCTGAGACCCTCCCTGGCCCACCTAACTTGCAGGTCCATACAAACCTCTTCCAGTAGCTTTTCCATACAAACACTCTGTCTTGGCTCATGCTGTGGACTTATCTAAAACCTCTCAAAGATTCACAAAACTCGACAAGCAGCATCTAATTCAACACACCCTGTACTTCTTGCTAATTAGCTCCACTAGTGACAGCTGGCCTCAGGTCACAACTTAGACTGTCCCAGGGACCTCTAAGCCCAGCACAAGTGGCAACCATCATTAGATTACTTTGTAGCTTATACCAAGGAGCCCTGGGCAGGGCACAGCAGCAGTTGACCTGCACTAGAGCCTATCTCAAGAGGCCCCAAGACCAACAAATCCTGTGGTCAGCTTCAAATCACACCAGAGCACCACCCAACCACCTGAACAAATGACATATCCAAAGGGCAGGCTCGGTAGGTAACAGAGCTCTTCTAAAGCAAATCCCACCCTCTAGGGTTAGCCCCTGCACAACCACTCATCCACAGTAGTTATGGCCAGTCTTCACAACCAATCAGCCAGATGGTCAATTCCTCCCACTGAAGTACAAACAGCAACCAAAGATCAACTATAACAGGAGGACACACACAATTCATACAAGGAACACTCTTGGAGCACTTGGGTCAGGTGACCAGGGAGACTGTGCCACTGGGCCCCAAAGAATACCTATTACATAGGCCCACTCTAACAAGACCAGGAGACATAGCAGCTCTACCTTACACATAGAAATAAATACAGAAAGGAAGCCAAAATGAGGAGACAAAAACATGTCCCAAATTAAAGAACAAACAAAGATCCAGAAAAAGACCTAAACAAAATGGAGAGAAGCAATCTACCAGATGCAGAGTTCAAACCCTGGTTATTAGGATGCTCTATGATCTCAGTGAGAACTTCAACAAAAAAATAGGAAACATAAAATATGAAGTTAGAAAACATAAAAAAGAATAAGTCTGAAATAACACATTGAAAGAAATCAACAGATTAGATGAAGCATATGATTGAGTCAGTAATTTGTAATATAAGATAGCAGAAAACACCCAATAAGAATAGCAACAGGAAAAAAAATCCCCAAAATGAGGATAGTTTAAGGGACCTCTGAGACAACATCAGGCATACCAATACTTACATCATATGGGGTACCAGAAGAAGAAAATAGCATGGAATTGAAAACTTATTTGAAGAAATAATAATGGAAAATTTTTCTAACCTGGTAAAGGAAATAGACATACAAGTCCAGGAATCTCAAAGGGTCCTGACAAAATGAAAACAAAGAGGCTCTTCACAAGACACATTATAATTAAAACACCAAAGATTAAATACAAAGAGAGAGTCTAAAATGCAGCAAGAGAAAAGCTGTTAGTTACCTACTAGGGAGGTCCCATAAGACTGTCAGTTGATTTCTCAAAAGAAAATTTGCAGACCAGAAGGGATTGGCAAGAAATATTCAGAAAGATAAAAAGCAGGGATTTACAATGAAAATTATTCTACCCAGCAAAGCTTTCATTTAGAATTAAAAGATAGATAACGAGCTTTCCAAACAAGAAAGAGCTAATGGAGTTCATCATCCCAAACCAGTATTACAAGAAATGTTAAAGGGACTTCTTTAAAAAGAAGAGGGGGAGACAAAAAGATAAAAAAAAAAAACATGAATAATGAAATGGCAATAACTACATATCTATCAACAATTACTCTAAATTTAAATGGATTAAATGCTCCAATCAAAAGACAGTGTGGCTGAATGGATAAGAAAATAAGACCCTTACATATGCTGCCTACAAGAAATTCACTTCAGATGGAAAGGCACACAGACTATAAGTTAAAGAACAGAAAAAAAAATATTTTATGCAAACAGAAAAAAAAATTGGAGTAGCAAAACTTACATCAGAAAAAAATAGACTTTAAAGCAAAGTTGATAACAATAGACGAAGAAGGACCAAATAATGTCACTTCTGGGTATTTATCCAAAGAAACTCAATACACTAATTTAAAAAGATACATGTACTATTATGTTCATTGCAGTGTTATTTACAATAGCTAAGATATGGAAGCAACCTAAGTGTCCATCAATAGATGAATGGATAAAAAAAGTGGTAAATATAAGCAATAAAATATTATTCATAAAAAAATGAAATCTTACCATCTACAACAACATGGATGGACCTAGAGAGTATTATGCTAAGTGAAATCAATCAGACAGGGAAAGACAAATATTATATGATTTCACTTATATATGGAATCTAAAAAACAAAATAAATAAGCATACAAAAAAGAAAAAACCAGATTCAGAGAACATTTTGATGGTTGCCAGATAAGAGGGGGTTGGGAGTCAGGAAAAAGGAGAAGGAATTGAGAAGTACAAAATGGTAGTTACAAAATAGTCATAGGGAGATAAAGTACAGCAGGGAGAATATAGTCAATAATATTATAATAACTATATATGGTGTCAGATACGTACTAGATTTACTGGGGTGATAACTTTGTAAGTTATATAAATGTCTAATCATCATGTTGTACACCTAACTAATGCAATATTGTTTGTCAACAGTAATTAAAAAATTAAAAAATATTTTTAAAAATTAAAAAATAAAATTCATGTGGAACCACAAATGACCCCAAAGAGCCAAAGCAACTTTGAAAAAGATGAATAAAGGTGTAGGTATCACACTTTCTGACTTTCAGCTATACTACAAAGCTATAATACTTAGAATAGTATGTTATTGATATCAAAATGGATGCATAGATCAATTGAGTAGAAAGCCCAGAAATAAATTCATGCATATATAGTAAATTAATTTTTAACAAAGATACAAAAAATAAAGTGGAGAAAAGATAGTCTATTTAATAAATAGCACTGGAAAAAATGGATAATCACATGCAAAAGAATGAAATTGAACCCTTATTGTATACCATACACAAAAATCAACTCAAAATAGATTAAGAACTTGACTATAAGACCTGAAACCATAAAATTCCTAGAAGAAAAAAATAGGGAGTAAGTATCTTAACATTGGTTTGGCAATAATCTTTCTGCATTTGACACTAAAGGCAAAAAAAAAACAACAACAACAACCAGAAACAAACATGTGGAACTACATCAAATTAAGCTTTTGAGCAATTAAAAGAAACCATCAAAAAAAATAAAAACGCAACTTAGGAAATGAGAGAAAATATTTGCAAACAATATTGGATAATGAGTTAACATCCAAAATATACAAGGAATTCACACAAATCAATAGCAAGAAAACCAAAAAAAAACAATTTAAATGAACAAGTCATGAATAGATATTTTTCTAAAGACGACATACGAATGGCTAACAAGTACATGAAAAGGTGCTCAACGTCACTAACCAACAGGAAAATGCAAATCAGAATCACAATAAGATATTGTCTCACACACGTTAGGATGTCTATTATCAAATAATAACAGAGGCTAGAAAGGAAAAATAAAAACCTTTGTACACTGATGGTGGGAATGTAAACTGGTACAACCATTATGAAAATAGCATTAAGGTTCCTCAAGAACTTAAAAATGGAATTATCATATGATCTAGCAATCCCACTTCTGAGTATATATTCAAATAAAATAAAATTATTATTTCAGAGAGATATCTGTACTTCCATGTTCATTACAGCATGATTCATAAGAGCCAAGATATAAAAGCAACCCAAATGTTCAACAATAGATGAACGGTTAAAGAAGATGTGGTGTATATATACACAATGATACATTATTCAGCCATAATTTAAAAAAAAAAAATACTGCCAATGGTGACAACATGGATGAAACTTCAAAGTATGCTAAATGAAATAAGTCAGGTAAAGAAAGACAAATATTGTATGATATCATTTATATGTGGAATCTACAAACTCAAAAAAGTAGAATGGCTGTTTCTAGGGGCTAGGAGGTAGAGAAAATGGGAGATATTGGTTAAAGGGTACAATTTCCAGTTATAAAATGAGTAAGTTCTGAGCATCTAATGTACCAAATTGTCACCTTCCTCCCCAAAGAAACATTGTAATTATGTGAGGTGAAGAATGTGTTAACTAACTTCATTTTGACAACTATTTTGCTATATTACATGTTATCAAATGAACACATTGTACACTTTAAACCTACACAATGTGATGTTTGTTATATCTCAATGAAGCTGGAGAAAAAAAAATCCAAAATAACTTTTTACAAACAGAAAAGAATCCACAATAGAATCCCTAAAAAAGAAAAAAAAAACTTTCAAATTTAGAAAAATAAATTAAACTGGATTTTAAGTATCTAAGAAGACAAAATAAAAATGACTTGGAATATCAAAAAATAAAAACTTTCATTTGTCTAGAATATTTCTTAACTTCAAATCCAGCACGTAGAAAAAAGAAAGAAAGAAAGAAAGAAAGAAAGAAAGAAAGAAAGAAAGAAAGAAAGATGGAAGAAAGGAAGGAAGGAAGGAAGGAAGGAAGGAAGGAAGGAAAGAAAGAAAGAAAGAAAGAAAGAAAGAAAGAAAGAAAGAAAGAAAGAAAGAAAGAAAGAAAGAAAGAAAGAAAGAAAGAAAGAAAGAAAAAGAAAGAAAGAAAGAAAAAGAAAGAAAGAAAGAAAGAAAGAAAGAAAGAAAGAAAGAAAGAAAGAAAGAAAGAAAGAAAGAAAGAAAGAAAGAAAGAAAGAAAAAAGCATACAGTCAACCCTCTGTATCTTTGGGCTCTACATCTGCAAATTTAACCAATAGTGATTAAAAATGGTATTTTCAGTCTACAGTTGGGAACTCACAGATATGAAAAGCCAACTGTTTGCATTATACTACATTTTACATAAAGGACTTGAGCATTCACAGGATTGTTACCTGTGAAGAATCCTAAAACCAGTCCCCCGTGGCTATCAAGACAACCATGCTTACAAAAATTTTCATAAAATTCTGAAAAACTCACTAACATATCACATGTTCTTGGTTACAGAGTTAATGCACAATGTGAGAAAAATCTAATCATTATAAAGTATCAACACTTAACAAAGTAAGGAATCATCAACTTAAAGTTTTCACTAAACAGAGAACTACACCTAACAACTTAAAAGTTTGAGAATCATTTCATCATTTAAGCACTTTATCACATCATCATTGCAACTGAATTGTAGCTAGACAAAATATTACCCAAAAGTTGTCATAATCATAGAAATCAAGATGTCTTTTAATAACAGACATCTTAGAATAATCCATAATTACTCTTAAAATATCAATAGCTTGTAGTACAGTAATTCAAGTTTAAGTTTCTCTTTGCGAGTTCAGAATGCAAAAAACATAACACCAGCTTTGAAAGGACTCATCTCATTTAAGTTGAAATAAAATTAAAACTAAATAGGACTATACGCTAAAGGCCATCTAAGTATATTTTCTTTATGCGTACACACATTTTTAAATACTTCATTCATGGTCATCTTTACTGAAATAAAATTTTTTACAATGGAAATAATTTTCTCTATCCAGACATTGAAATGTCAAATATGCAAGAAGACAGGGATGAAAACAAGACATGTTTATCAAGAAGAAATCAAATGGAAAGAGAAGAGATGTGAATTATAAGAAGAAAACACCACATAACTTTATGCAACTAAAACTCAAGGAATTTAAAGTAAATGAGAGAAGTGAAAAAAGGAGAATACAGCTTTAAAAAAAATGGCTCTATACTTTACCTTTATCAATAGGAGTTAATGTAAAATATTTTAAATAACTATATTACTCATAAAGTTACTTCATTTCAAAGTAGGCATTTTATACACTCTAGAATGAATGAAAATAACAAAGTAATTGTAAATCATGTTTTTATTGTTCACTTTTCAACCTGCAGTCCATGTCTTGGGGATTTCCTTCCATTTCCCCGTTCACAAACCTATTTCCAAATGCCCATCCTTTTCTACCTATAGACATCAAGAACCTCATAGCCTCTGCTACCTAGCTTAGTTAAGACCTCACTGCAGCTGTGGAAGAGGTCTCTATTTTGTTTCTATGTGGACAGCACCCTCTATATCAATAGTAGAAACCTGTTCTTTCTTAATATTAGACAAATCTTCAGAAACAGGATCTAGTTCTAAAGGCACTTCATATTTTGGCTCATTTCCTGAAGTCACTGATTCCAATTTTACCACCGGGACATCTGTTGTACGTTGAGCTAGATATTCATTAGACACATTCTCTACCACAGCTTCATCTGCAAGGATTTGTTTAGATGGTGGAGGCTGGACTTCAACAGGGGTATCTTTTATAAAGACTTGTGTAATAGAAGCCTCTTCATATACCGAAGGCTGTTTGTCAACAGGGGCCATTTCTGAAGTACTTTCTTCAGTTGGTGGAGGCTGAAGTTCAGAAGGGACCTCAGCTGATGGAGGCTGAAGTT